>OX375870.1:81721628-81889042 GCA_947359475.1 Heligmosomoides polygyrus bakeri
GGGCAGCTGCAAATTTGTGATAAAACTCCCAAACGCTCGCTCTACAGGATGTCGCGCTCACTTGATTGGTAGGTCCGATTCTGTATGCTTCACGGCGCACTCCAAATGCAAGCTAGACAGTCTTAGAGCAATTTCTTATTAGTACGGCTGGAAATTTCCGATAAAATTCCCCAAACGCTCGCTCTACAGGTTGTCGCGCCGCGCCTACTCGATTGATTCTGTCGGGCCTATATGCATTGTTCAACTCTACTGAGATTTATATACCAAAAGATAGAGCTTGAGCTGCTGAGTTCAAATATATGTTTACAAGTGCTCCGACACGCCTAACGGCGTGTCTCGCACTTGCGCGCTTCGGCGACTTTGTAGCATCACTGTGACCTATGGAAAGTAGTTTTTGTAATTTTTAATTTCTTTTTTCCTTTTTTTTCTAGCAGTTTCTAGTAGTTTCTAGCATCTAGGACTTGGTGCGTACTTTATCGGCATCAAGCCCTTCACCACTTCGATACTTTCATCGTGAACATTCTTTTCTCATCGGCCAGTAATGTCATTGGTTTGTGCTGCGCAGTACTTCTGTCCCTCAGGTTGTTCCACCTCAATTGTTCTCATTCTCAACAGCTAGCATTTCAAGTTGTCGTTGACATGTCTTCCGAAGCCAGGTTCCCTCCCTCAGTTTCTTTTAACTGGATCTAACTGCTGGTCCACCTTTACTGGTCTTCCCTCCCCCTCTTTAGTTCCCCACCTTTCTGGTCCCAACTACTGGCCCACTTCTTTGTTCCCACTATTGACACCTACTGGTCTCTTCTTGCTGGTTTCTCCATCCGGGTCCCTCCTCCAGGTTCTTCCTTTCCTTCCTGGTCGCTCTCCTGGTCCACCATAGAGGTCCCCCTTACCGCCCTTCTCCACCACCCCTTAGTGGTCCTCCCATGCTCACGGCACGATCGGTGACACGTATTCAAAATCAGGATGCTTGCTGCGCGACGCTAGGGGGCGCGTTTTCTGGATCAAGAAGCTCAGAAGCGCGCGCAGTCGCCACTGTGTTGAACATGAAGAGGCTATGCATATGGCAGATTCCTTGTTCTCTGTATGAATTCCCCTACGGCTCCCTTCTTGCTGGTTCCCCGCCCTGGTCCCGCCTCCAGGTCCCTTGTTCCTGGTCGATCCCTCATCCCCCTCGGGATCTTCTCTACTACTCTACCCCAATTAAGTAGGCCTCCCACGCTCACGACACGACGACGGCGAGAGAACGCCCATTGTGTGACATCGGTGTCACACCTTCTAAATCCGTACTCTCTTACTGGTAATGGATCCCCTTACTGATCCTCTTAACTGCTCTCCCCTGATTGCTAACTCCCTACTGGTCCCTCCTTAATGCCTAAACCCTTCTTGGTGTCACCTCCTGGCCTGCTTCATTGATCCCCCTATCGACCCCCCATCCCGATGCTTCCTCCAAGTCGCTACCTCCTGGTCGCTGTCGATTCTCCACCCTCGAAGTCCCCCTTATACTCTTTTCCATTTAGTGGTTTTCTAATGCTAATGGCACGACGTCGGCGGCACGGCTTCTGAATCTGGACGTTCAGGAACACGCGAAAGTGCTGTTGTGTCAAGTAGTAAAAGGATGCGCTTTCCATGCTGCAGCAATTCCCACGTTCAATGGGAAATTTCGACCGCGCTGTGGATGATACAGCGTACCACACTTACATTAGATCATTCGACCGCTCTCGCTGTGGATGATGCGGCCTACCTCACTTAGGTTAGATCATTCGACCGATCTCGCTGTGGAAATGCGGCGTATCTCACTTAGATTAGATCACTCGACGGACAAACTCTTTTATATATAGGTGGTGATTTTCACAAGTATTTTCGTTTCTAAAGAACTTATTCAAAAAGGCCGCTTTGGAACGCTCCAAAGCGGCCTATGTTGGCCGGCGCGGCTTTTTCGGCCAATGACCAAAAGACATGTCCGGTACTGTATTTGAATATTTTCCCTACCAAGAAGTCGCCAAGATGCTTGAAGAAATGGTAGTCTGTTGGGGAGAGGTCGGGAGAAAACGGAGGATGTGGTAGAGTTTCAGTGCTCAGCTCATTCAATTTCTGCAACGTCATTCGTGCTACATGGGGGCGAGCATTGTCGTGCAGAAGGAGAACTCGCCTTCGGTTTACCAAAGCCGGCCGGATATCCTTCAACTTTTTCATCACTTCTTCAATTTCAACGCAGTACTTCTCTGCCGTGATGGACTCACCGGGAGGGAGGAAGCTGTGGTGAATAATTCCCAGCGAACACCACCATACTGTCACCATTACTTTCTTTTGGTGCAATTCCGGCTTCGCAAAGACCTTGGGGCTCTCATCGCTGTCCAGCCACTGTGCCGATCGTCGCCTGTTGTCGTACATTATCCATTTCTCGTCACAGGTTACGATGCGATCAAGGAATGGGTCCGTTTCGTTCCGTAGAGTAAGCAGTGCGGACGAGATCTCATATCGTCGGTTTCTTTGCTCCTCAGACAGCTCGTGAGGCACCCATCTTTCCAGCTTTTTGGTCTTTCCATTTTCCTTCAGATGCCGGGCAGCTGTGTTGTGACTGACGCCAAGAACCTTCGCTATCTCCCTGGTACCTTTGTGTGGATCTTCCTCTACCACATCTCTCAGCTTGTCCACATCAACATCACTATACCTCCCACGACCTTCATGTTCTTCCAAGCTCTCATCTCCATTCCGGAACTTCTGATACCAACGATACGCCGTCCGAATTGTGGAACATCCTTGACCGAATGCGGCGTTGATCTTCTCGTCCGCCTCCTTAGCTAGTGCCCAGCTTGAATTCATACAAGTAAATGCCTCGGATTACCTTTTTGTCCATCTGCAAAAAAGTCAATAAAACTCTAAAGTTTTCCCACTTTTACATGGAAAATTTGGTACTCACCGGTAGAGCAAAGTTTGCGCTTCTAAACGATATGCCACGTGTTACGGTTTGTTCTTGATCAAACTCGTAAAGACGCGCCAAATAATGGCGCGAGCCAGTGCCATTTAATTCGTTACAACCTAATACTTAAGCTGTTTGGCCCTGTCTGGACCTCTAGGTATGTTGTCATAGTTAGTTCCAAAACATCTTAAAAATAATTTTCGGGTGAAGTTGTTCTGGGCACTTTCCAGAAGAGCAATGTCTTTCTTTTTGAATGGATTGAACACTGAAGTACCGCTCTCTAAAACAGGCCTAACATACGTTTAGATGACTAGGAAACATATGGAAACCCAAATCACGGGTGTTTTCTACGTGCCTTAAATCTGTGTCCTTAAGCTTATAAGTTGGTGAATTGTGCTGATGCTTTGACTGAATGACAAGACAATGCGATTTTTCTGCGGTCAAAAGGAGTTCCCAAGTTGTAGCCCATTTCTCAATAAAATTAATTGCGGCTTGGATTTTAGGAGAAGGTTCTTCTCCGTCCACTTCAGTATAAACTTTCACATCGTCAGCATACATTTTGCAGCTCACCCCTAAGCTGGTGGTAGATTCAGGAAGTTCGTAGGTATACAGGAGAAATAGTAAAGATGACAAGACACTCCCCTGTGGAACACCACTGGGAGAAGAAAAAACCGCGGAGAACACTGTCTCTAACCTAACTTGGTATGTTCTTCCGGAAAGAAAACATTTAGTCCAGGGCACTATCACTAGATGAATACCAATTCTTTCCATCTTGTATAGCAACCTATTAATCAGAACTTTGTCGAACGCTTTGGAAAAGTCAAAAAGATTACATCCGTCTGCTTTCTCTTATCCATAGCTGTTGACCAGTCGTTTAGAGAGCTAAGAACTGAGGTTTCTACCGAACGCCGTTTCATAAAGCCAAATTGATCCTTTGAAATAATATTATGGTCTTCAATATGGGTTAGAATGTGCTTCTTAACAATCTTTTCAAATGCTCTCGCGAAGATTGACGTTATACTTATTGGCCGATAATTTTTGGGTCACTGAAAGGGACCTTTTTCGGAATCGGAGTGATAAATGCATTCTTCCATCTACGAGGCACTTCTGCTCTCATGTAACTTAGATTAAAAATCAGTTCCAAAGGATAGGCAATACAATCTGCTATATTTATGGTCATTTACCCTTTATGGGCAATGAACTGCTAGATGCTAACAATCATCTATTTATAAAATAGGTAAATAACCGACATTCTTATAGGTTCGTCACGGCAATTGATTGTATGAGCATTATGCGCAGTTGAGCTGCTCCCCTAGAAATCGAATGCGTGGCGTATCGCAATCAGGGTTAGATTAGCGCTGGCAGTTGACATTAACTATCATTTATAATGAATAAAAATTCCATGAGGCAATCCATCTGGTTGCCTGCCCTCATGCTGCTCCATTCGTCTGTCCGTCAGTCCGCGCAGAAATAGTGGCGGCGCGAATGGCTTCAAGGCACGTGGAGCGATAAAATGCAATGCCGTATGCATAAAGAAAGCGAGAGTTCAGTTCAACGGTTTCGACTCCACTTGTAATCCTCTTATGGACTTCAGGTTCGACGTGCTCCAGTACAACCACTTCAGCCTAGTTTGGAGAACTATTCCCGTAAGTTTCTTCCTTCTTTTTGTTCGTAAAATCTTATTCTACTGCTTGCCTCCTTCTACTCTACCCTTCTCCTTAGCTCTGCTGTAAAATTGCATTAATCCGGAGCATTGATTGGCCTTGTTTGTAAGAATTATGCATAAAGTGTACAAATTTAAAAAAAATTCAGCAATGCAAGTCGCCTCGGATTACAATGCCCTGCCACAGATGAATCAGGGTGGCTCGGCCAATCCAGCCATGTACCAGCCACAGCAGCAGTCACCCTACTTTCCGAATCTACAGGTTGGATATGCATTTTTGGTTCTACTTACTGCTGTTATTTTGTTTTTTGCACGTGTAGGGGTTCGATGAGGCGTCGACTCTCGCCTGCATTCCGAATCGATCCAGAGTCCACTTCCCGTCCAGACTAACCGAGCTTTTTAATTTTTCTGGGCTCAGTGAGTTGGTTCCAGAGTCGTAAAGCAAGGCTAAAACCCTGGCGTATTCATGCGTGTAGGCCGTGAACGCGACATTCAGGGACCTCTAGGGCGCGGCGCATCTCGAATAGGGATGGGCTAATTTCTGATCTTTGTCATTTATTTATTGTTTTCTTCATTTAAATGCTGTCTTTCAACTGGCTTTCCAAAAAATTCGCATTCATGAATTTTTTCGGTCAGATCAAGAAAAAATAATGGCAAGTCAGTCACAAAGTACTGCATTAAAATCAAAATGACTAACCGTAAGCTCAAAGACTACTTCTTATGTTAAAAAAGGTCAGTACTCTGATCTTACATATTATATATTGATTTATAACATGAGAACTCATTTAACAACAACTCAACCTTGGAAAGAACCTTTATTTATTGTTTTTTTAATTGAATGCGGCCTTTGAACGGGTTTTTCCAAAAATTTCTCGAGGATGTATCGTTTTTAGCACGTAGAGCACGTGTAGATCTGACTAAAAAATGGAGAGTTCATTTAACCGCATTGAAATTAAAACAATTAGGTTCAAAGACTACTTTGTAAACTGAAAATGCTCTATACATATAAATATTTGTGCTAATAAACGACAGCCAAAACTCATGCGGCACGAAATTCTAGACTTCTGGAGGTTGGAAGTCGGCGCAGTCTTTCGTCTCGTAATTCAGTCTCGATTTAGGTGAGGTATTCAGAAGAGGTTTTCCACGCTTGGGTCAGTTGCTGTCAAGAGCAAGCAACGGATTGTCCCTTTCCTCCTGTTCTGTTGTTTTGCCGTTACTGCCGTCTCCCATACGCTCGCCTAACTTCCGCTTATTTTTGCCAATTTTTTTCGGTCAGAAGAAAATGCGTTCCCACTTGTTACCGCTTTATCTGTAACACAAAACAAATGGCTTTAGAATATAGAAGAATTTTTTGCCTCTGATCCGTTTCTGAAGCTGTAGGGTTAATCTGGTTCGTGGAGGTATTTCACTTTTAGAAAAAAATAGTAACTAATAAAAAACTTGTTATTATAAAGACGGGAAACATTGCTGTTTTTGCCCTGAAAAAGGGCTTAAAGGCCAAAACGTTGTCAACAAAGAGTGACCTAGTCGGGCTTCATTATTGGAAGATTGAAGTTAATTAATAACAATTTAGCAGTCGACGGGAGGATCACAGTTCATGGGAGGCGGTATGCCTCAGATGAGCGGTGGTATGCCTCAGATGGGAGGCGGTATGCCTCAGACTCAAACCTCAGGTCTGAATGTTCCAAATATGCCGCTGCTGCTCAGCGGCGACGGCGGCTCTCCAGAAGCGCTGAATGCCCTTCGGAATCAGCAGTACTTAGCAGTGAGTCTGGCGTTCTTCTGTTCTTGATGGCCGTAATGCCTTCGCTTCAACGACAGCTTCCAGCAACTTTCCCGCCACCAGTCCGAGCTGACTCGGTACAACGCGAAGCAGTTGGAATACCTCGACCAGCAGAGACGCTACCAGCAGTCGATGATTGATCATCAGGCTGGAGCTGCTGTACGTTCCACAAACAAGCGTTGTGAAGTGATGATAGAAGCCCGAAACGCAGTAGATTTCAGCTTCTGATGCAGAAACAACAACAAGACGTGATCAAGGAGCAGATGAAGCAGCTCCAGTCATCCTATGGCAGCAACGACGTCTTAGGAAATGACAACACCGTCGGCGGAAGAGTGAGTCAACATGTTTGGACAGCGCTTTTACAGGATGAAGATCACTATTTGTATCACCTGCCCTTCGATTGGCTGTTGAATTGCTCGCATGGGATCCAGCAGTGTCGACGTTGATCCCGCCTGTGTGCCAGAGAAGCCCAGTGTGTACTTCACCCCAGAAACACACGAGTAGTGTCATGCTTTCTTCTCAGAAGTGTCGTGCCTCAGGTTTCACCGTCGAAAGAGCACTTTTTGAAGAGTTTCACTGGAGCGAGCCAACTAGCAGCATCGAGTGTTACCGACACGTACATTGGGTGTTCATAATTAAAGCGAAATTTGGTAATAGCCGTTAATGTGGCTTACATGTGGGGAAGGAGAGGCATAGATACCCCTGCAATCATATGCAATCAGAGCACTGAAACGCCTCCTCTGGCTTTTCGATACACTCTTTTTGGTCTGCTGCCTCCATCTCCCCACGAAGACAACGTTAATGACTAGTACTCAATATCCTAAATACCTTTTTCAGTGTAGAATGTCTAATTTCATACCATTGAGGTAGGGTTGCAGATCAAACGAAATTTTTCAAAATGAAGATGAGAGATTTACAAATTGTTCATAATCTTTTTCTGGTGACCAACTAAAAAGTTTTTTTTTTCTACGGTGCTGCATACTAGCAAAGTGAGAAGGATTTCATGAAGGAGAACATAAAAAAAGCTTAAAAAACAAGGGCGAATTCCTGCAAAATCTAAAATTATGACCTATACATTCTTGGCTTTACTACATTTTTTTAGATTACGTCAGCTAGATTTTTAGAAGGATTAGCTTGTTTGAATTTCAGCTATGTATACCATTAACAGCTGTACTTTCTCGTCTAGTGAAAGAGAAATTTAAATGATCACAAGTGCTGCGACACGCCTAACGGCGTGTCTCGCACTTGCCCGCTTCGCGGGGTGATACAGTTAGTCTTTTTCTCAGGAACTACTCTTGTACAAAGAAAGATGTGCGCTTCAAAAAAAAAGATTTATAGCGCAACGAAAATGGTTTAATTTTTACTCAAACATCTCGGTGAATACTACGTTTGATATAGTCTTCCGTCCTGGTGGTAGCCAAATTTTCAGATGGGATCTCTGTCGAACACGTGAGCACGCCACGTACGGTTGACCATGAGAAAAAACTGGGCTGGGGAGGTATACACCGACCCAGTTGAATGTTTGTCCATGACTCTTGTTTATTGTCACTGCGTAGGCCAAACGCACAGGAAATTGTCTCCTCTTAAAACTGCACGGTGAGGTGTCATAGGCAGGCGGACAGAATATTATTCTAGGAATAAGGACGTGTTGTCCTTTGTTCGCTCCAGTTGCAATTTTGCAGCCAAGGATGTTCCTATCCATATGTTCAACGGAGAGTCGCGTACCATTGCATAGACCCTGGTTGACTCTAAGATTCCGCAGAAGCATTATGACTGCTCCTTTCTTTAGATGGAGTTCATGTGGCGGGTATCCCTGGGGTGTCAAGCTGTTCAGAAACTCCAATGAACACTCTGTGTCGTTGTTAGCTTCAGTTTCGTCATTCATAACCTCATCTATGCTTCTGTAAATCTTCTCTGCCCAGGTAGTTTCGAAAGCACTTTGTTGTTTATCTCCAAAGAGTCGAAATTCCTAGGCGTCATAATCGCTCTACCGACTGCAGCGGACATATCCTCTAAGCTCACTATATCACCAAATATCTCATCTGCTATATCTACAGAGCTCAGCATATCGTCGGGCACTTTCTCTTCATTGGAATCGTTTTGAGCTCTCCGTTTCCAAGTTGAATTAGAAAGTTAGACCAACCGATTCCACCGCTGGACGCCCTCACATTCTCAGTCAATCTGTATTTAAAGAAATGAGGCCACAGTGGGGAGCTCTTAATAGAAACGTTCAGAATTTCGGACCGTCCTGCTTTTGGCACGACAGGAGGAATTTGTCTGAAATCACCTCCCAGGATAATACATATGCCTCTAGCGCGACGTAGAGGACCTTTTTTCTGAATCGAGACGTTTAGAAATACGTGTAGTTGCCGTTTGTCAAGCAGGAGAAGGCTATACTTCCTCTGTAGATCAGCATCGCATGTTGAATCCTGAAACCGCCTACACGCCGGTGACACAATTCCTTAATTCAGATGCTTCTAGGGCGGCGTAGAGGACCTGCCCTCTGAAACCAGCAACACAGAAGACCCACCTTCTGAATGCAGAGGATCAGAAGCGCGCACAGTTGTCGCTGTGTCGAGCATGAAGAGGCTGCGCATATGGCAGATTCCTTGTTTCGCGTATAAATTTTCTTACGGCTCCCTTCTTGCTGGTTCCCCGTCCTGGTTCCGCCTTTAGGTCCCTTGTTCCTGGTCGATCTCTCCCCCCCCCCACTAGGGATCCTCGTTAATACTCTCCCCAATTAAGTAGCTCTCCCACGCTCACATACAACGGCGGCGAGCGAACGCCCATTGCGTGTCATCGATGTCACATCTTCTAAATCCGTGCTCTCTTATTGGTAATGGGTCCCCTTACTGATCTTCTTAACTGCTCCTCCCCCCTGATTGCTAACTCCCTACTGGTCCCTCCTTAATTCTTCATTGATCCCCCTATCGACCCCCCCCCCCTCTTTCCCGATGCTTCCTCCAAGTCGCTACCTCCTGGTCGCTGTCGATTCTCCACCCTCGAAGTCCCCCCTTATACTCTTCCCCCTTTAGTGGTCTTCTTATGCTAATGGCACGAAGTCGGCAGCACGGCTTCTGAATCTGGACGCTCAGGAACGCGCGTAAGTGCTGTTGTGTCAAGCAGTAAAAGGCTGCGCTTTCCATGCTGCAGCAATTCCCACGTTCAATGGGAAATTTTGACCGCGCTGTGGATGATACAGCGTACGTCACTTATTAGATTAGATAGATAGATGGATCATTCGACCGCTCTCGCTGTGGATGATGCGGCCTTCCTCACTTAGGTTAGATCACTCGACCGCTCTCGCTGTGGATGATGCGGCCTTCCTCACTTAGGTTAGATCACTCGACCGCTCCCGCTGTGGGTGATGCAGCGTACCTCACTTAGGTTAGATCATTCGACCGCTCTCGCTATGGGTGATGCGGCGTACCTAACTTAGGTTAGATCATTCGACCGCTCTCGCTATGGGTGATGCAGCGTACCCAACTTAGGTTAGATCATTCGACCGCTTTCGCTGTGGGTGATGCGGCGTACCTAACTTAGGCTAGATCATTCGACCGCTCTCGCTGTGGATGATGCAGCGTACCCAACTTAGGTTAGATCATTCGACCGCTTTCGCTGTGGGTGATGCGGCGTACCTAACTTAGGCTAGATCATTCGACCGCTCTCGCTGTGGATGATGCGGCGAATGCGGCGTATCTCACTTAGATTAGATCACTCGACGGACAAACTCTTTTATATATAGGTGGTGATATTTATATGGTATTTTTTACACAATGCAAGCGTAAAATTGGAAAAGAATACTACAATCGTATAGGTATTACCGATCTATAGGTTAAGAAAAGAATTGTGGTACGATTCTCTTTATCCGTCGTTCATATGTATAATAAAGAGAGGTGAAATTGAAGAGTGTATAATTGAATTTTTCACGGAAAGCGGTTTGTTTCGCCATCTATTATATCTCCGGAAGAACCTTTTTGTTGTAACACCTCTCCGGTTGCTCTTCAGTGAAGAGGGATGCGTTACAACCTCATTGATATATATATATTTGGTAAAATTATTAGGAAGAATTTAACAACATTGCTTTAAGAACTTGAATTTAATTTTTGTTTTCTAGGTATTACAATAAAACGTAATAAAATTTTTAATATGACGCAACATAATTAAGGATTTTTTATAAAAAAAAGTGTTATTAAAGTTCTATAGAAATATTAGAGACATTTACCTTACATAATGCATGTCGATCAGCTGATCCGGTTCCTCGTTTCCAACAACTTTTAGGTGCTCACTGCCCGAGCGAAAGGAGTAAAAACTCACGAGCCCAGTGCTCCCAAGCGCGGTACGTTAGAATTCTGAAATTTTGGTTAGCTTCGCCTTACACGCTTCGGATTCCACCTAGTTCTAGTCCACTGATTTAAAGGCGTGAGTGATGACGATATTATAACGAACGATCAGCATTTGCGGGAGTATTTCAAGGAGAAGTATGGGATCCAGTTGTCTACAGAAACTGGTGATCTAACCAGCGAGGAACGAGAAACCCTAAGGTACGTAGCTTTGTACCATGCTTGAAAAAACTGTTATAAAACAAGAAGTGAGGAGATTTTCATGAAGCAAGCAAGCTCTTTTCATTCTTACGATACTTAGAAACTTGCTTCGTTTGACATCTGCGAAGCTCCCACAAATTTCGATATTCTTCTGGGTTTTAAACAAACTACACTTTTAATTTTGCATAGATAGCGGATAAAAAGAATAAGGGATGACGTTAGTCAACCTCTTTGTGGATGCGCAGCGCATTCTGCTTTTACAGGGTATCGTAGAAGCCATTTGAATGCCCATTTGAACTGTGCCTTGACACGCGGTGGACGGGGAAACGATAGAAAATGAGTGATCCATCTTTTTGACACAAGTGCCTTGCCAACTCGTCGACCACAGAGGGATTCAGGGCTTGCTTGGCGTGGACGGGATCCGAATCAAAAGCCATCTATTGGAATCAGCGTCCGCGGTCGCCTCCTGCGGCTGCGCTATCACTGCGCCAGCTACCGCATATTGCAATGATATCAAAAATTAAAATTGCCATGAAATTCTAGATTCAATGAATTCTACACTATTTAGGCACAATTGTCTCCTTGATCACGAAAGTTCTGTTGTAATTAGTTCTGCATTTATTCCATGCCCTACTTAGAATCTGTTGTACTTTATTACGTCCCTTGTTTTATGCGTAACTGAACACCGCTAGTGCTTTATGAGTAGTGGTAGTTTATATTTGAAATAGAAAATTATAGTAGATTATTCTAAAAATGGTTGAACAATAAGGGGGCGTGTGGCTCATCGGAAACCCAGTGGCTGGCAAGTGCACCCAGCATCGATTCAAGGTTCGAGTTCCGCCAAGAACAAAATTTCCATTCCACCGGGCTCTTAGATTTCCCGCCTAGGTCAACCAAGACTTCCGTCCTTCCGGGGTCGATGAATTGGTACCTGACTTGTCTGGGAAGGAGCGCTGACTTGTCTATCGGCTGGCCACCGCTACTCATTGTATGGCCAAATACACACTCAAACCGTCTCGACGATATCCCGTAGAAGTAGAATGCCTGGCGCACCCCAAAAGGGATTGAGTAACGCCGTTCTTTATCCTTTATTCTTATTCAAATTGGTTCTACGATTTTCCGTAGAAGTAGAACTCATAGCGTTTTCCATAATGGATTTAAGTGGATTAACGCTGATCTTTATTTTATATGTTCATTAGAGGTATTTTGTGCTTAATTTTTAATATAATACGCTTTATTAAGGGCACTGAAAAAGGTATTGTCGGAAAACAAAGAAGCAGCGATCGACAAAGGTGTCTTTAAGACAATGGATTCACTAAAGAGGTGAGTAGCGAGAGTTTTCCGTGAATACGTAGAGTCCTGATCGGTTGTTTTTCGTTAGAGCACTGGCCATTACTTTTGATACGTTCAATTTTGTAAGCTACAGCTTCTGAATTTGAATAAAAACGGAAAGTTTACCAATTATTTAAGTGCAGGTTAATGCAAAACAATGAGTGCGCAAAAAGGAAAGATAAATTAGAATACAAAAAAAACGTCGCAAAAAAGGCTATGACAGTTGCTTTCTCTGCCGCTCGTCAGGCAAGGGATTGTATAAAGCCAAAGTGTCTCCACGACATTCAGCGGAAGCAAAGTGCATGGCGCATCCACAAAAGATTGATCAACGCTTACCATTATCGTTTATTTGACACATAATATCGAACTGCTTCAGTAAAATGCGCTCGTCGCATCGATCTGCACCACCTGGTCGAGCTCACCACTCGCCGTCTTCGCCGTCTTCTTCAGGCATCTGCCCGCAATGCATTTTCCACAATATCACTATGATGAAGGGAGCATGGACGCAGGTATTCTGATCTCTCATCGTTTCTTCAGCGTAAAAAAATGTTCCTGGACGCTCTAACCGGGTAGCCTTTACCTCGAAGCTTACCGATGATTTTCTCCGCCGCGCGTTCATGAATCGCGGGTAAGTGGGGAGTGGCGGTAGATTTTTCACTTACCGCCCGGAAAGTCCTTCATGAATCCGGGCACAGGTGAACGCGACGGCCGGCGCCTTCTCCGACTGCGCTACCACAGATAGATCAATGAATACTACTCAATTAAACCAGCGTAAGCTCTTCGCTAAGTACGGATCTCACAAAAAGTCAAGGATTACAAGAAAATATTCCTAGCAGGCGTCGAATGCACCATTGCATTTAGATGTATGGCAATCCGAGCGTCATCCGCCACACCTTCGGAGCCATCATGAGTTTGGAAGCGGCACAGTCAACTAACGGTAGAATTGCCTTCACTTCAAGGAAAACAGCTTGTGTCGGACTAGAAAGTAAGTGTTCCGCTTGGTGTTATGTCGGCAACTAAGTGCTTATTCTTCCTTAATGAATTGGGTTATTGTTGCAGTTGGACGATATTCTAAAGGATCAGCCGAGCTGAATATGTACTACAGGGACGATGCTGAAGGGAACGAACTGCACGAGGTGATTCGTCTTACTGTGTTCTCTAAACTTTGTCCTAGAATTATAGTAGTGAGTAATGACAGCTCATCACCTGGAACCGCACCACTTCGTCAAACTCTGCGCGCGGACTACACTGAGGCTTCGGTAATCAAACAGGTTCTGCAGAAATCCCAAGACTTTGACAACAAAATTGCATTGTTATGAGCGACGTGTCAAAGTATGCTTTGCTCCAACCCTCTCAAACGGCTGTAAAACGAACTGCCAAGAGAATCGGTCATTTTCAGAGGAAAACGAGATTTTATACCAATCGAAATCGAGTAAGAAATTCTCGTAATCTGCTATTTCTTCACCCTTGCCTTCCTGGATAACGTTGGAAGTTCAACGACAACATCATGGCGCTATCGGCTTTCCATACTAGAAGTTATTTATTTATTTATCTATTTGTACATAAATGTACGCTCTGTTCTAAAATAAAAGAAAATCGAGGTCCAGCATGGTGAGTAACACGGCGTGGTGAAAAAAATACGCATCGACTTTCTACGACTAAATACTCGCTCAGAAGCGCGGGTATCACTCGTATAGCATAACACCGTTTCATCGTCTAACTGCTCGAGCTCACGTAACGACTTTACTCGTCTTCGTCGCGTGCCAGAGTGATCCAATGGTTTCTCCCCGTTCGTGGGAGACAAGCGTCATGACGTTCGTTCAGGGCTTTCACGAACAAGTCCAACCAACGCGTTGATGGGCGCCCTGGTTTTTCTTGACAACCCGCGAAATCCAGTCCGTTACGGCTTTCTCCCAGGAGGTCTGCGGGGGGGGGGGGGGGTGCGTATTACGTGGCCGGTTCATCTAACGACGACCTCGCCCACCCATACGACAGCGTCTGATCTTCTAACGTCTTCAACGGTCCACAGTGCGTAGTCGCTTTCGTGAGTCGTGTCATTTCCTATCGTGCTCTACGCGACGCTGATCGCGTGTTCATCCAGCTCTCGCATGGCCCAGCTCTGCCAGGAGAAGAACAGCTGAGTGGGATGGGTGGGCAGGGAGCCGGACGATCTTCTCTTCTTCACGACATCTTCGCGCTATTGAAGGCTTCCCAAGTCACTCGTTTCCTCCTGTCCAGCACCGGCACTAGGTCGTTGGCCATGTTGACTACGCGACCCGGACCATCGTATCTGGAGCGTTCGGAGATGTTCGTTCCGCTATATGTGAATGAGCCATCAGAGGCTCATTCGTTTCTCATGAACGTCGTCTTTGAAAGTCTCGTGGCATGCATATCTGGTCAGGATAATGTCCAATCAGAAGGGTTTTTATACCTTTCATATCCAGAAGGTTGAGCTTCAATGTTTTATAAGTATTGGGCGATTCAGATGCAAAAAAGTTTTTTTCTATTTTTTCTGCCGGTCCCTCGTTTTCGCTCGAATCCGTCCTTTATCGGCTCGATTGAACGACCTGGGTGGTCAACAGAGGGAATTCGAGTGGTCGAACGTAGCCGAAGGTCCTTCCCTTATCACCACTTCTTTTTCTTCCACGTTCCTTAACTTCTGAAAGAGGATAAAGCACGGCGTTAGTAAATCCCTGTTTGGGATGCGCCATGCATTGTTCTTCCACAAAATAAAAACAACTGCTTTGGCCATCTCCTTAACACGTCGATGTATCAACCTTCCCAGAGAAGTCTGGTTCTACATAGTTACCCGACTCCTTGATTATGGCAGCTTTTGTTGGCCCGCATTGGCCTGAATCTGAACTATGAACCTTGATTTGGAGTGCACCCGACATCTAGGGCCTCCTCCGACTGCACTACTGCGACTAGGTGGTTCACGTCTCCATGCATTTATATCCACATCCGAGAAAGGGTTTCAAGCTCATCGAGCGGTTTTGCTGAAAGCATATAGCTAAAGGATAGGGAGAAGAGACTGCGTAGATCAAACCCTTTTGGGATGTGTCGTGCATTTCAGTTCCGCGGGGTAGTGTGGAGGTGATTTGAATGCGTGTCTGGCCTTTACAGTGAATTTCGATGCCAATGCCGAATCAGTGTTTTCACGTTCTAGACGAGTCCTGTACTAAATAATTCATTGACACCGAGGGGATGGAAGGCTTGGCTGGCCCGGGCGGAACCCGAACCTGAACCTGAAGAATCCCCTGTTCACGGTGATCGCGACAGCCGGCTCCTCCTGCGACTCCGCTACCACGTTGGATACTGACTAACGGATCTCGGAGGGGGTACAGCTGGAGAAGCGAAACAAGAACGAACTGGGTAGCATCTTACGTCTAGGAAATCGCAAAGAAAGGTTCTTTCGTAGGATTTCATGGGAATGTGTTGTGTTTTTAAATTGGTTTGCTTCCAACTCTCCTGCCGTTGTCAAACGGATATGGTGATGCTCCCCTCCCCCCACTAGGATAGATCCCTGACTCACATATTGTTTCATCAAGACCATCAGTTTAACTGGTTCCATGCTGATATCAACGGTCGGCTCATACCGATACACGGGTGAGTGCTGATCGCTTCCACGAAGTGTGTATGTTGCGTACGATCAAACAGTGCCGGTGGTGTAATGGCGTAGAGCATCCGCGCCCGGTCAGCAATAGGTACGGGTTCGATTCCCGCCTGGTGCTCTACAGTTTTCATCGTAACAAAAAAACATCGTTACGAGAGCTTACAGCCTCCATACCAGCCACTTGAGGCTTAAAGAAACTGAACTGGATTACATATTGCTTGTTTGAGTGTTGGACTTGTGGTTTATGGAAAAAATGTATACTATTAAAATTTTTTGTTGCATCCCCGAATGAGTAGACCGAGTCTGATGTTAATGCACCTCTACGATTCCACCTTTAAAAGAAACGAAAACATGGCGCATCCCACTGTGTTTGACTAACGTCATCGCCTTGTTAGGTTTGCCCCATAATATTGTGAATGTGCATATTTCAGATGCATGGCAGTATTTCCTCTATCGAGGACAATGTCTTCCAACTGGACACGGATAAATACCACACTGACAGTAAGCACTCGCCTATTATTGAATAAGCCCTTTTTTGTCACCGATAAAACAGATTTTTTTTGCTTCTAGTGTGCCTAGTGAAGGTTGGACCGGCAGACGAGAAGCGATACGAGTACATGGTGTTTGCTGAGACGACGGGCAAAAATGCCTGCAAGTGAGTGGCCACTGTTCGCCCGCAGTCAGTTGCCGAATTCAACCCGTAGAGATTGCAGATCCTACCACGCGTTTGCTCGAAATACCGACGAATTCAATCGACGATACTTCGATGACGTTTCGGAGTTCATGAAGAGCGTGAGTACCATTCATCGTTTTATTTATTTATTTATTGCACGAGTAATTCCATCTCAAACAATGAACCTTAATGAATTATTATAAAAAACCCAGACATACTACGGTTCTTAGAAAAAGGAGATAATATAGCGCGAAAAGAAGGGAACTGTGACTTTTCGGCTTGACGAATTCTGCTTCCTAATTCGTGTTCAAAGGTCTATAACATTGAAGAATCGTATAGCTATTGTACAGTAACCGAAATGGGCACTCTGTCGGGTGGTTCAGCAAGGCGAAAGGCGAGAGACTCGCAGTCGTCTACTGAACTATGCCATGCAAACGGCAGTTATCCTATCAATCGACTAAAAAAATGTTACGCCGGTTATGAGCGCTACCCAACGTTTACTCTTGATACACAGAAAATTTGTGCTTTTCTATCCTTTAACCGCAGTCGATACAGTCGCCGGTCTGACTAGTGTTTGGGACCTTCAACCGCAGTCGATACCACCAGAAGTCGATCGTAACGATCGATATTGATTAGCTGATGGACAGTCTGCTTTTTGTGTGCTCTGTCCGACGACCATCAAACTCGCCTCGTTGCCATTTTAAGCAGTGGTTTCTACACAGAATCGGCAATATTGCATCTCTTGCGGACAGACAAGTAGAAGAAAGGACAGGCGAACTAACTCCTTCAATTGTAAAAGGACTAATCTGTATGTCTGTCTCTCGTCTCTCAGTCAGTCTGTCTGTCTGTCTGTCTGCCCGTCCGACCGTGTGTCACAATGGGACAATGGCTGGAATAAGTGCTTCGAATCTTAATTGGCAGCCATTATTGATCACGTATTAACCTTTCAACATGCGAGTCACGCGAATTCATATACTAGACGACAGGAAAGGGCTTCACAACAAGTAAACGGCATTGATCAGCTGGTCATTAACGATCGATTTTATCGATTTTGTCAGGAGTTGACTACTTGCATTTTGAATAGTATGGATATGATCGCTGGCTGGTCTTGACAGGCCTAACAAGAAAGAAACACTATCGATCAATTTTTGTCGATTTTTGTCCGGTATTCGTGACCTGAATAGTATGGTAGCCGGAGGACCGACTTGAGTAATCAGTATCGGCAACTATCTGTTGTCTATAAATTATAGGGAAGAAATAATGGTCAGCATGCACATGGAGTGTAAGACCTAATGTAAGATTTATTCGCTGATTTTCAATACAACATTGACTTTTGCGAATTACTGTAGGTGCCTGAGAATTCGATCGAAAAACTTCGATCAATAAGCTCAAGTTCGGTCGTGACGTCAGCTGCAGTTTCTCCTATGTCGCAGCACTACTCTTACTTTGGGACGAATAAACCTCTTTTACACATAATAGAGAAAAACCGAGCCGAGTTAGCCTAGTGGTTAGTAGTGTAGTTTCATGCACAAACGGTCACAGGTTCGTCTCCCGGCTCCGGCACGCCATGCCCTGCAAAAATTGCAAAAATGGCAACGGTTCCAGCGTCAGGCCCAGGTTGACAGGCCGGCTGATGGAGAAACCTCGTCACAAAACCATGATCACAAGTCGCAATAGAATCAGTGTAAAGGCTAACTACCGAGGGATCAAACTGATCTCACACACGATGAAGAACTACTCTACGAACGACTGGTCAACTCAAGGCTGAGGGAGATGGTACCCATCTCCCAGGTGCAGTGGGGCTTCATGCCTGAGAGGTCCACCACAGACGCCATCTTCATCGCTCGTCAGGTGATGGAGAAATATCGGGAGAAACGAAAACCTTGCTACCTGGCATTCCTGGACTTGGAGAAGGCCTACGACAGGCTAGCTCGGGTCGTAATCTGGAATGCCCTTCGAGGGAGGGGTGTCCCAGAACGTCTGATCACGGTCATAAGGGACATGTACGAGGGCTCGAAAGCGGCGATACGAACTCGACGCGGGGTGACAAGGAAAGTGGACATCACAGTGGGGATACACCAAGGGTCGGCTCTGAGCCCGTTCCTCTTCCTGCTGACGCTTGACTCTATAGTGAACCACCTTGAGGAAGGCCCTCTCAGAACGATCCTCTACGCGGACGACATCGCCCTAGTAGCCTACAACCAGGAGGAGCTGGAGGAGAAGATGCAGCTGTGGCAGAGCGCCCTCGCAGACAACGGCCTACGGCTGAACGTGAAGAAGACGAAGTTCATCAGCTCTGAGCAGTGCGCTGGATCGATCCTAGACTGCCAAGGGGAAACGATCGAGAAGGTGGAAGAATTCCGCTACCTCGGAAGCGACCTATCCGAGGAAGGAAGTGTGGACAAGGCGGTCAGGGGACGGATAAACGCAGCCTAGCTCAAGTGGAGGGAGTCCACAGGAATCCTCTGCGACCGTAGATGCTCCAGGACGCTCAACGGCAAGCTCTATAGAACAGTTGTGATACCTGCCCTCCTCTACGGCAGTGAGTGCTGGGCCCTGGGTAAGGCGCAGGAGCGGCGGAGATGAGGATGCTGAGGTGGGCATGTGAATGGACCCGTCGGGACAGGGTGCGAAGCGAGGATGTTAGGGCAGTGATGAAGACAGCCCCGATCCAGCTGAAGATGAGAGAGCAGCGCCTGAGGTGGTATGGACACGTCCTCAGAAGACCAGAGGATCACCTCACAAGGTTGGCCCTAGATTTCGAGGCACCCGTCCAAGAGGAGCCCCAAGGAAAAGATGGAAGGACGTCATCAAGAGAGATCTCGCCGAAGTCGGCGCCACGGCAGATGACGCCCTTGATAGGATGAGGTGGCGACAGATCACAAGAACAGCGGACCCTGCGACTGCGCGGAACTAAACGCTCAGGAGAAGAAGAAGAAGAAGAAGAAGAAGAAGAGGAAGAAGAAGAAGAAGAAGACACATAACAGAAAAAACCCATCTGTCCATGTCTGTCTGTCTGTCTATTTGCGTTTACCTATCCGTCCGATCGTCCGTCACTATACATAGTACAATAACCATAAGAAGGGTTTCAGATCTTAATCATCTGGTTAGCTTTTCTAGGCGCGAATCACTCGTGTGTAAGTGAAAACGTATAAGCCTGTAGACAGGACTTTACAACACCTAAGCAGTCTTGACCAGCTGACCACTATCGATCGGTTTTATCGATTTTGGGTGAAAACCACCATTCCCAACCACAAGACGACGTGAAACATACATACATAACTTTTCTATGTGCGAGACACGCGGATATATGTATTTGAGTCGATAGACAGGGCTTTACAACACCTATGAAAGCAGTATCGATCAGCGGACAATTATCATTGATTTTATCGATTTTGGGTGAAAACTATGAATCCCATCAACAAGAGGAAATGATGCACGCATATGTTGTACTCACAAAGGTGAGACAAGGTGAGACAAAATATAAATACTACCACCATTAAATAAAATTTCTATCTTCAGTAAATACATGACTTTCTATCTGTTCTATATGTTTATACCATCGTTCAAATCAATCATTGCGACGAAAGCGGCTACCGATGCTGACGCAAAAGGACCAATCAGCTTCTGGGAAGCACTTCTTTTTCTTAGGTTTCGTATTTTCTTACATCTGCATATGAGTAGCTACGGGGCGGATTTAGAAGTTGTAAGCTGTAAGCTATGCGTTTCGTTCTTGTTTTGACTTCCTACTAATTTCTCTCATCATCATCTGATCCCTGAATGATCTTTCAGCATGAGGCCTTAGGTCGGCTAAAGAGAAAGGCCTAGAACAGACCTAAATTTCCGATGAAGCCTGCATGATCCAATTCCAGCGTATGATTTTTTTATCGCATTTCTATGCACCTTTCCATATGTATGCATTCCTTCATCTATTTGACAGTTGTTTCAGGAGCTGACGATGAGTTCGATTCTTCCCGTCGGCGCGTTTCCGAAGGCGTCCCTCTGCCAGCTCGATCGTCCATAACCTTGTTCACCTCATCGCTTGAGAGCGGCGATCGTTTTTCTCTCGCCTACTTCGCCTAGTCCCATTTGTATGAGTAGCGTTGGTTCGTCAGCGTTATGAATGTTACCACTGTTCCACCTGCTGTCGTCCTTGCTTTCGGCATTCATCATCTTCCCTTTCTGCGTCACTCTTCACCCATGTACAATCTTCCTTTGTACATACCGTATTAGGCATTCATCACCAGCTACCATTATGTGCAATATGCCGTGTCTGTCGGCTCACAGAGTGTCATTATTTTTATGAATTGATCGAGTTCAAGTAAAGGTCTGACTATGTTATACGTGCGCTCTGTTTCCGTTGCATAGTTCCATTATGGAGTTTTATTGTTAAACTCGGAGCCCTCTGTAACGACCGGTGTATGCCTTCTATTATTGCGAAAAAGGCGTTCTGACTCGTTTTCGTTCTACTGAAATCACGTCTCTAACTCGGCGTTCTCCTTGAAAGTCAGGCAAACATCAAGATGTGTATAGTTTAGCAGGTTGCTTTGCTTTGGCTTTGGCTCTCACGTTTTCTTTGACAATAGTCTGCTCCTGCTATAGCTGCGCTCGAATCACTTATATGAATAGGTATTCGAATGATTTTTATCGGAATTCGAATATTCAACAAATAGCGCTTATCGAATGTTTTCGAATTCGAATATTCAGAAAAACTGCAGTTTTCAAATATATTCGAGTATATTCGAATTCAAGTATTCGAAGTTTGTGAGCATTTGAAACCATTCGAATAATCGAAAAAATTTCGAGAGCATAGCTACAGCTTCTGCTATAAAAACCAACCACTTTCGCGCCAAATTGGACTCTCTTCTAAACAAATTTGATGCTTCTGAAATCAAAGTGAACGCCTTTTACATCGAAGCGAGTTTATTCTAGGTTAAACTACAATTTCTCAAAGATGGTAAGAATAATTTTTTGTTCAAACAAAATTTGAATTCCCTTTCCCTATCAAACTGGGCGGTCTCCAGGTGAGATGATTCAGCAATGCATGACAGGATTTTCCACGAGAACCACCTGTCGTCTCGTTGTTCATCGAGCTGCTCATGCGGGTACGAGCAGCGTCTCCATTCGTCCCCGTCGCGTGCCAGAGTGCTCCAATGGGTCGTCCTCGCTCGAGGGACACGAAGAGCGTCATATCGGTCGCTCGAGGCGTTCATGAAGAGGTTCAACCAACGCGTTGGCAGGCGTCCCGGAGTTTTCTTGACAGCTCGCGGAATTCAGCAGGTGACGACAGTTGTCCAGCGGATGTCTGCGAAACGCATTGCATGCCCGACTCACCTAATTTGCGATGACTTGCTCCATTCTCAATTCCCGCTGCGCGACTCTCATTCTGCCTTCGTATAACCCAGGTCTCTGAGGCGTATGTTAGGGCAGGAATAACGGTAAAGTCCAATAGATGGGCACGGAGCCGGACGTTCTTCTTCCTCTTCTTCACTGCATCTTCGACGCTTCTGAAAGCACTAGATCGTTGGCCGTGTTGTCTTCAGGACCTAGATATATGTAGCTGGAATATTCGGAGATGTTCGTCCCGTTGAGCGAAAATGCTGCATCAGATATTCGTCCGCTTCTCATAAACATCGTCTTCGTAAGCCTCGGCTCTGGTATAACCATTGTTCCGATGTCAGAGTAAATGGAGAAGCAGCCTATCTGCTCAGGAACATGTTCAATCAATCAATTTTGACCCTTTACCTATGTCGGAAGTCTATCCTCACTGTTCTGAAAGCTCTAGACGATTCAGTTGTAAAATGTTTTTTCTATTTTTTGTGCCGACCCCTCGTTTTCGTCTGGACCCATTCTTTAACGGCCCGATTGGGTGGTCAAGACGGGTAAATCTGGGCGACCAACTGCACTCGTAGGTAGCTTTCTATTCTCCAATTCGTTTTCAAAACATGAAAGGATAAAGGCCGGCGTTGAAAATTCCCTGTTTGGGATGCGCCACGCATCCTTCTTCTACGGGATATCGTTTTGCTGTTTGAGTGCCTACACAAAGAACTGCGGTCGGCATCCGACGAACAATTCGATATACCATCCTTCACAATCGAGTCTGGTTCTAATAATACACCAACCCGTAGGAACGGAAGGTTTCGTTGGCCGCAGCAGGATCTGAACGATCAATGTCAATTCGGGGTGCACCCGACAGTCCTCTGACTGCATTATCACTGCTTACACGCTAAATATTGATTGATTACTGATCGATATTGACTAGTCGTAAATATTCTTCTTGTAAGCACCATTTAGCGTGCATAAGTAAATGAATGAGGCGGCACGTTATTCATTAATCTTCAAGTTCAACGTTCTTGAAATCTTGGCTTTTAGTGACTGATTTTTGCAGTCTTTTTTGACGTCCAAGTTTGGTATAAAATTCTTGAAAGCAATCGACGTTTCGACGAATTCATAATCAATTAATTTTGGTACATGTCGCGAAGTTGGGCAGCATTGGGAGGTGCGAACGCGCCAGCAAACCACAACGTCAACCCAACACTCCTGGGTGCCGACCGTACACTTCTTCTCTGAAAATACGCTCATTCAATGCGGCTTAATCGTCTGGCGGGCGCGATTCCATATTACAATGCTGCCCACCTTCCCGCCATATACCCAAATATTCCCTTAAACATGAGTAATTCCTTACTTGAATAGACTTTGAAGGCAGGCTTCACCTGCTCCTTCAAAACCTGTGCACTTTTCAGCAGAACAACAAGACACACGTCACTGTCGTATTTGAATGGTGGCTCACATCGTCTTCGTAACATTCAAATACCGTCGTTTTGCAGACGTTTCTACACACACCATCGCAGTCGGCAAGCTTTGGCTCCGCTTGGATAAAACAAAACAAATAAAAATAGAGGTTCGAGGAAGTAAAGAAATGTGTAAAGTGCCATCCTTAATTACAAAATAAATATTACTTAGCATAAAAAATATTAAAAAGGTTCGTTTCGCTACTATCTTCAGACGAACCTTTGTGTAATGCTCCTCCCGTGGCTCTTCAGTGAAGAAGAGGAGCATATTTTAAGATATCTTTAAAATCTGTTTGTGTGTGAAGAGAGATAGGAGAATAAAAGAAAGAGAGATTAGATGTAAAAAAGAAGAGAAAGAATGAATACGCTAGGATGAGAAATTAGACACTATTTGAGAAAATTGAGTTTAAAAATGAAGACAAAGGAGAAGTAAAAAAATGTGAGTTAAACAAAAAGATATTTCTGAAAGAAGTAGAAAAAAAAACACGTTCTAAGTTGAAAGGGGTTAATTGAAAGGCTTATTCATATAAAAATTATAATTATATGTAATTGTTACAATTATGACTATATAATTGAAATTAAATGTATAATTATAACTTATGATTATAATTTATTGTATAATTAATACAATAAATGTATCTCTAATAGTGACATTTAATAATTATTATAAAATAACAACCCCAATTATTAAAGTTTATGAGAAACTAAATATAAACATCGTAGTTATAAACCATAATTTTTATATAATTATAATTTAATATATATAATTATTATTTTTTTAATTTTTATTTTTATAAATATTATAACTGTAACTGTAATAACTATAATAACTAATATAGTTACTATTATTAACATCAGTTTTGAAATTTGAAAGACTTACCCACTTTGGCTATTACCGCACTCCGTAGTGGCACATTTACAAATAAGGAAGTGTGTGTTAGCCAACTGATATGTATAATGATATCCATACTTATTATGATATCATGATCTTCTTCTTCTTCTTCAGCGTTTGTCCCGCTTCGTGGCGGGGTCCGCTATTCTGGTGTCATGACGCCACCTTTCCCGATCCAGCGCTAGATCGGGGTGGATACCAGCTACTTTCAAGTCCGTATGTAACGTATCAGCTGCTTTGGGCGCCCTCTAGGCCGCTTTCCTATTACCTCGAAGTTAAGGCCTATCTTGCGGACGCTGTCTTCTCCTCCACGCAGGACGTGGCCGTACCATCGTAAGCGAGCTTCGCGCATCTTGTCAGTTATCGGCGCGACACCGAACTTCTGCCGAATAGCATCGTTTCGGATGCGGTCCATGCGCGTGACTCCTGCCGTCCAGCGCAGCATCTTCGTCTCCATGACGCTGAGGCGCGTTTCAACTTCCTTGGTCGCTGGCCAACACTCAGCGCCGTACATTGCTACCGGCCGGACGACTGCTCTGTAGATCTTCGACTTAAAGCGCTCTGGTACCTTCTTGTCGCAGAGCACGCCAGTCAACGAGCGCCACTTGGGCCAAGCTGCACTCACGCGTGAATTCACTTCAACCATCAGTTTGCCGTCAGACGCGACTGCTGATCCCAGGTACTTAAAGACCGCAGTTCGTGGAAGCTCGATGCCGTTAACCTTGATGGAGCTGGACTCGGTAACGTCCGTCGTTAAATACTCGGTCTTCTTCACGTCCAATCTGAGTCCAAACCGCTCCAAGCGATCACACCAAGCTTGCAACTCTCGCTCGAGTTCTCCTTTATCTTCGCTAGCGAGCATCACGTCATCGGCATAAAGCAACGTCCAAGGGACGGGCTTCTGAAGATCTCGTGTGATGGCATCCATGACGACAACAAAGAGGAGTGGGGAAAGCGCAGAACCCTGGTGTACTCCGACAGAGATGGGAAACTCCATCGAGGTCCCAGCTGCAGCTTGAACTCGACTTTTTGGACAAGAGTAGAGAATTCGCACCCACTCTATGAGCTCTTCAGGAACTCCATGTTGTCGCAGGGCGTACCATATCACTTCACGCGGTACGCGGTCAAAGGCCTTCTCCAAGTCGAGAAAGGCGATATGCACTGGCTTCTGTTTCTCGCGATGCTTCTCTATCAGGAGGCGGACGGCATGTATGGCATCAACGGTGCCACAGCCAGCCACGAAGCCGCACTGATTGCTGGAAAGCTGGACGATGTCCCGAATTCGTCCATCGACAACCCGCTCAAAGATCTTCTTGCTGTGCGAAAGCAAGCGAATCGGACGGTAATTGGAGCAGTCTGCAGGACTGCCCTTCTTCTTCCAAATTGGAATCGTCGTACTTTGACGCCAACACTCAGGCACTTTCTTCTCCTCCACAACCTGATTAAAGAACTTCGCCAACCACTCAGCAGGGTACCAGTACTTGGACTTCCATAAATCAGCTGCCACGTCATCGGGCCCAGTCGCTTTGCCTGGCCTCATCTTCTTCAAAGCCGCTTCAATCTCCTCCACGGTGATCTTCTGAACGAGGCCGTGGGTTGGAGCCGTGGAAGAGATGGCTGGATGAGGAAATTCTACTGTAGAGATTTCCTCAAAGTAGTCGCGCCATCGCTTCAATGCCTTCTTGCGGTCCGTAAGAAGATGGCCGTTCTCATCATTGATGCCGAAGAACTTCTCGATGTCCTCGGTCTGGCGATGGCGATTCTTAGCAAGCCGGTACAGATACCGCTCGCCATCGCGTGACTCGAGCTTCTCGTTGACATCTCCATAATGAGTGGCTTTTGCAACAGCCACGGCTTTCTTTGCAGCTTTCCTCGCTTCTTGGTACTTCCGCCAGTTATCGGCCGTCTTTTCGCCGAGAAACACGTGATAAAGCGACTTCTTCTCTCGCACTTTTGCTTTCACGTCATCTGTCCACAGCCATGCCTGCTTGTCGACCTTCCGTCGCCCAGGCTTCGTAATGCCGAGTTCCGACTGTGCAGCTTGACGAATCGCGTCGGTTGCTTTCTTCCAAGTTTCGTCGACAGTCGTGACGGTCGGCAACCGTACGCGGGAAATCACAGCTGCTTCCTTCTCTCTCATTCGCCACCACTTGATTCTTGCAGCACCGCATCGCTCGACCTGCTTCAGCCTCGGAGGGACAATCTTCAGAGTGCAGATCAGCGGTCGGTGCTGTGGGGCGACTGTCTCATACGGCACGATCTTCGCGTCTGTGACAAGACTCCGGTCGCGATCTCTCACAAGGACAAAGTCTATCTGAGTCTTGGTGCTCCCACTGTAGTATGAGATAAGGTGCGAGTCGCGTTTTCGGAAGACGGTGTTCACTATGGTGAGGTTATGCGATTCCGCGTAATCAAGAATGCGCTCACCATCGGGGTTACGAGACCCGTATCCGAAACCACCATGACAGCTGTACCCGTCCTTCGCAGCACCTACGTGCCCATTGAGGTCACCAGCGACTATGATGACATCTTTCGACGGTACCTCTGCTGTCTTCTCATCCAGCAGGTTCCAAAACTCATCCTTGGCTTGATTGGAACAGCCAGTCTGCGGAGCATACGCAGAGAAGAAGTGATAGAGTCGCTCCTTAGCGGCGACAACGATCTTCATCAATCGATCGTCAAAGCGCTCAACGCTTACAATCGAGTCACGAAATCGTTCGGAGACGATTATTCCGACACCACTGGTGGTCCTGGGACTTCCACATAGAACGGCCTTGAAGCCACGTCCTATGTCCCTTGACTTGCGGCAGGACCACCTCGTCTCCTGCACCGCACAGAAATCAACTCTTCTACGCTCCAGTGCTTCAACCAACTCGCACGAGCGGCCCGTCAACGTACCCACATTCAGCGTTGCCACGCGGGTCCTGCTTACGTTACGGGACTTTCGGATTAGCTCAGTTGCCCCCCGATGCCGTCCTCGCATCAGGGACCCTCGCATACTTCTCACACTCGCCGGGCTCTGCGAGTGCGCGTCGGCTCCCGCGGACGCCGTAGCACTATCTCGAAACACTTGAGCTGTCATACACCATGTGATGTGACATGGGTGTTCGTAGGCCGGCCTGTCACAAGGGCCTGTCGCCTGCAATCGAATGTCCGTGTTCGGCTTAGCTCGCAGAGCGGGCAGTTTCCAGTGGCACCACGTGGAGGAACGGACATCGCCACCCATTATGATATCATGATATATCATTACAAGTGCTCCGTCACGCCTATCGGCGTGCCTCGCACTTGCGCGCTTCGCGCGATGTTGCAGTATCTCTAAGCTAAGGACAATAACATCAAGCTACCTGGTCTACTTGTACAGCTTTTTCCCTACCTAGGAGTACAAAAGGCTCTCAGTACGTGCAGTATATAGTATGATAGGGCGATCTATTGGTTCCACGCTACTGGTTCTCCTTGGTGAAACGTTCCCCCATTACTGGTACTGGTTCCCCTCAATGATCCCCCTTAGCTGACGACGTCTTCGGCACGTCTCCTGAATCCCCAGGCATATTGGACGATGCCTTCGGCACGTCCACCTGAATCCCCAAACACGTTGAGCGACGTCTTTGAAACGTCATGCGACGTACTGCGCACGTCTTCTGAATCCCCTGGCACGAAGAAGACGCTCGGGTATTTTCTGCTTTTTTGCTCCCCATAATTTGATCAGTATCAATTGACGGCGATCGAAGTTCTGAAAACGAACTTCGACCTCGCCAACACTCCCAAAAACTTCGCCCACACTTCCCCTAGGGGGGATTAATTAGCGTGCTGATCACGAATCTAACATCCTTCTTTGAAATTTCAGCCGATTATGGTAGGGTACGGTAGGTAACGGTGACAAAGGCTGTCGATGTCATCATCACCGATTCTCCCCAGTGCTAAGGGGGCTATTTGGGGTGATAAACACGAATCCTGCAGCCATTTTCGTATTACGCTGCAGCACGGCAGCTACTGATCAGGATCGCCATAGCATATTGGACGACAAACTCCTCGAGATAGAAACAGAATCCGTCGAAGACGTCAAAAGACGCGTACAGAACATCAGAAACGATCAAAAACAAAAGAAGACAATCACGCTCGAACTTCTAACCATTTCACCCGGACTTTTTCAGCAGTTTGATTTCTTCGGAGCGATTTTGCTGATAAAATGACCCTCACCAGGATACTATCTCAACGGTAGGTCTAAAACGGCGCAAATGTTGTATATGGGCAGAACCGCCTCTCCCTGGGAAGTAACAAACTGCAGGTATCTCGACCCCAATACAACTCTGCGCAGATTCAGGGGCGGCGGAAGTCGCATGTTGGCGCCCTGTTGATTCACGTGCTCCACAGCTGACGGGCGCGCGCGGGGTGAGGGCCCGTCAGCTGTGGAGCACGTGAATCAACAGGGCGCCAACATGCGACTTCCGCCGCCCCTGAATCTGCGCAGAGTTGTATTGGGGTCGAGATACCTGCAGTTTGTTACTTCCCAGGGGGAGGCGGTTCTGCCCATATACAACATTTGCGCCGTTCCGACCTACCGTTGAGATAGTATCCTGGTCAGCCTCTGACGGAAACGAATCATCGAGCCGTTGTCTCACCCCCCCCCCCTTCATCAGCGATATCACGATGCCTCCTTCAGCTGTTCACCTGATCGCAGCGTAATCAATGAGGCTAATCAAAAGCGAAACACCCAAAAAGCAAGTCAAACTCCTCGAAATAGAAAACGAAATCGTCGAAGACGTCAGAAGACGCGAGCCGAACATCAGAAACGATCAAAAACAACAGAAGACACTCACGCTCGAACTTCTAACCATTTCACCCGGACTTTTTCAACAGTTTGATTTCTTCGGAGCGATTTTGCTGATAAAATGACTCAGCCTCTGACTGAAACGAATCATCGAGCCGTTGTCTCACCCCCCCCCCCCCCCCCTTCATCAGCGATATCACGATGCCTTCTTCCGTTGTTCACCGGATCGTAGCGTAATCAATGAGGCTAATCAAAAGCGAAACACCCAAAAAGCAAGTCAAACTCCTCGAAATAGAAAATGAATCCGTCGAAGACGTCAGAAGACGCGAGCCGAACATCAGAAACGATCAAAAACAACAGAAGACACTCACGCTCGAACTTCTAACCATTTCACCCGTACTTTTTCAACAGTTTGATTTCTTCGGAGCGATTTCGCTGATAAAATGACTTAGCCTCTGACTGAAACGAATCATCGAGCCGTTGTCTCACCCCCCCCCCCCCCCCCCCTTCATCAGCGATATCAGGATGCCTCCTTCAGCTGTTCAACGGATCGCAGCGTAATCAATGAGGCTAATCAAAAGCGAAACACCCGAAAAGCAAGTCAAACTCCTCGAAATAGAAAATGAATCCGTCGAAGACGTCAGAGAGCGCCACCGCGCTTTGATTAGGAGAAAATGAATCCGTCGGCAAAGTCAGAGAGCGCCACTGCGTTTCGATTAGGTCCCGCCTAGATTCAAAACACCCGCGTAGTTTTAAATTCAAAACGTCAAGTCAATAATTCTTGAGAAAAAGCACTGAAGGGAAGTAGAGTGCAGTGTCTGCACCCTCCTGCTTAGAGATCGCTCACTCCAGAGGTAGAGTAGAGCTACGAAAAAAAACTTCTCCCACACTTCGCCTAGGGGGGGGGGTGGTTAATTAGCGTGCTGATCACGGATCTAACATCCTTCTTTGAAATTTCAGCCGATTATGGTAGGGTACGGTAGGTAACGGTGACTAAGGCTGTCGATGTCATCGTCACCGATTTTCCCCTCACACTTCCCTCGCACTCCTCCAACACCGGATAGAGGCATATCGTTACTGGACCCCTCCTGGACAGACAGGACAAACACGTCGCCCTGGACTGACACGGCATCCCGTACAGACTGACAGAAGTTACACTCCCCTTAGCGGCTTATTATATAGAAGGAAGAAGGATGATGATGACCTCCATCACCTACACGCCTTAAATTTCACACCGCTTGAATGGCATCCACAAAAGATCGATAATATCGACCGATATCGATTGATCAACTTCAGATTCGTGTTCAGCGACCTCGATTACCCCCAAGGCTAAAGTTTCGGACCGCTTGGACGAAATACACGAAAAATCGATATTATCGATCGATATCGATTGATCAACATCAGATTCGTGTTCAGCGACCTCGATTACCCCCAAGGCTAAAGTTTCGGACCGCTTGAACGAAATACACGAAAAATCGATATTATCTATCGATATCGATTGATCAACTTCAGATTCGTGTTCAGCGACCTCGATTACCCCCAAGGCTAAAGTTTCGGACCGCTTGGACGAAATACACGAAAAATCGATATTATCGATCGATATCGATTGATCAACTTCAGATTCGTGTTCAGCGACCTCGATTACCCCCAAGGCTAAAGTTTCGGACCGCTTTAACGAAATACACGAAAAATCGATATTATCGATCGATATCGATTGATCAACTTCAGATTCGTGTTCAGCGACCTCGATTACCCCCAATGCTAAAGTTTCGGACCGCTTGGACGAAATACACGAAAAATCGATATTATCGATCGATATCGATTGATCAACTTCAGATTCGTGTTCAGCGACCTCGATTACCCCCAAGGCTAAAGTTTCGGACCGCTTGAACGAAATACACGAAAAATCGATATTATCGATCGATATCGATTGATCAACTTCAGATTCGTGTTCAGCGACCTCGATTACCCCCAAGGCTAAAGTTTCGGACCGCTTGGACGAAATACACGAAAAATCGATATTATCGATCGATATCGATTGATCAACTTCAGATTCGTGTTCAGCGACCTCGATTACCCCCAAGGCTAAAGTTTCGGACCGCTTTAACGAAATACACGAAAAATCGATATTATCGATCGATATCGATTGATCAACATCAGATTCGTGTTCAGCGACCTCGATTACCCCCAAGGCTAAAGTTTCGGACCGCTTGAACGAAATACACGAAAAATCGATATTATCGATCGATATCGATTGATCAACTTCAGATTCGTGTTCAGCGACCTCGATTAGCCCCAAGGCTAAAGTTTCGGACCGCTTGGACGAAATACACGAAAAATCGATATTATCGATCGATATCGATTGATCAACTTCAGATTCGTGTTCAGCGACCTCGATTACCCCCAAGGCTAAAGTTTCGGACCGCTTTAACGAAATACACGAAAAATCGATATTATCGATCGATATCGATTGATCAACTTCAGATTCGTGTTCAGCGACCTCGATTACCCCCAAGGCTAAAGTTTCGGACCGCTTGAACGAAATACACGAAAAATCGATATTATCGATCGATATCGATTGATCAACTTCAGATTCGTGTTCAGCGACCTCGATTACCCCCAAGGCTAAAGTTTCGGACCGCTTGAACGAAATACACGAAAAATCGATATTATCGATCGATATCGATTGATCAACTTCAGATTCGTGTTCAGCGACCTCGATTACCCCCAAGGCTAAAGTTTCGGACCGCTTGGACGAAATACACGAAAAATCGATATTATCGATCGATATCGATTGATCAACTTCAGATTCGTGTTCAGCGACCTCGATTACCCCCAAGGCTAAAGTTTCGGACCGCTTGAACGAAATACACCCCCCCCCCCCTACACCCCCCCTCTCTCTACTCCAACACCGCATCTCCAGGCACGTTTGGCAGCGTGTCCGGCACGTCTACTGACTCGCCAGGCACGTTGGGCAGCGTGTTCGGCACGTCTACTGACTCGCCAGGCACGTTGGGCAACGTGTTCGGCACGTCTACTGAGTCGCCAGGCACGTTGCACAACTGCAACCCCCCTCCTCCGACGATTCCCCCTTACAGGACTCCAGCACCGCATCTCCAGGCACGTTTGGCAGCGTGTTCGGCACGTCTACTGACTCGCCAGGCACGTTGGGCAACGTGTTCGGCACGTCTACTGAGTCGCCAGGCACGTTGCACAACTGCAACCCCCCTCCTCCGACGATTCCCCCTTACAGGACTCCAGCACCGCATCTCCAGGCACGTTTGGCAGCGTGTTCGGCACGTCTACTGACTCGCCAGGCACGTTGGGCAACGTGTTCGGCACGTCTACTGAGTCGCCAGGCACGTTGCACAACTGCAATCCCCCTCCCCCCACGATTCCCCCTCACAGTTCAGCACCCAGATGGCCAGGCAGACCGTCACTGATCCCCCCCTGGACAGACACTCCGCCCCGTACAGACGCTCTCCCCCGTACAGACGCTCTCCCCCGTACAGACGCTCTCCCCCGTACAGACGCTCCGCCCCGTACAGACGCTCCGCCCCGTACAGACGTTAGCGGCTTATTATATAGAAGGATATTATGATATCCATACTTACTTAATGTTCGGAGTTATGAACACGATATTGTCAGCGAAGCGCAGATGGTGTCGAACTCTCTCTTCCGTATCTTAAATTTTTTAAATGTTCCCCAGTCACAGGGAGGGAGCGCTGTGTAAAAAAAAACTCTGAGAAAATGTTGTTCGTACGCAGAAGAAGGCATTAGAGCGCGATTTGCACCGAGTCAGCTTTAGAATGGACCCGTCCAATGGCCTTTAACCTGTTTGCCCTCAATGACGGTTTCGTCACATTTCCGATCACATTCATTCCAACTAGAGCAAGGTTGAAATTCAGACCTTTGAACGGCATGGGGCGTGAACTTCTTTCAGTTTTTGTCGAAGCAAATGACATTCCGGCCATTTTAGAGCAAGGTCCTTGATGAAAACAAACACCTTTCTGTCACTGACACGTCTAAGGTTAAGAGCAGCTCTTTCCAGATTGTTCTATTGGGCGCAAGCATTCAACGCTGGACAAGTTTTGTACCACTTCATCTGTCTTGAAACTCTGCATATCTGCAGTCCACTACCCATTGTGCTCTACCAACAGTGAGGATATGACTCAGTTATTTCAAACCCATAACACCTTTGCCTGTCTCATCCGATATATACTGTTTTCAAGTCAACTTGGACACTCTTCCAAACCAGTTTGATGCCTCCGAAATCAAAATGAACGTCTGTCAAATCAAAAAAGTTTCTTACACATTAACACGTTGACGACAGTGTCGCTCAATGGTGCGCGACAGCCAGTCTGTCTCGTGGGACGATGTCGCTCAGTGGTGAGCGGCGGTATATTATGTTAGCAAGAATGATATCCGGTCCATCCAAACTTCGTCCAGAGGGGCTATTCAGGATGCTGAACACGATGCCGATGTCCTTTCGGGAGGTTACGCTCGGTTTTCCTCTCAATCGATAGCCGCGTCAGGCCCACCGACTCTAGGCCTTGTTTAGTGTGAACGCGACACGCGACAAGATGCATTTGTAGTTGCCAAATTGATCGAGCGATGCGATTGATCAATTCAGCCACCACGCATGGCATCGCGTCGTCGCGAGCACACTGAACAAGGCCTTAAAGGCCCCACAGAGTTCTGCGGCAGCGCCGCGGCCCTATGCTGAACCATAGGGCAGAGACGCACAGCTCGCCGCCGGCAGCGTCCCTGCCCTATCCTTAACCATAGCGGCAAGCGGCGTTGCCGCAGAACTCTGTGGGGCCCTTTAGGCCGGAGGCATACTTCCATCGCCGCGATGGCATCGCGGCGCTCAGTTCATGGCCATTCGGCCGCGCGCGGGGGAAGCACTCAAGGGAAGCAACTCCGCGGCCGCTGCAACAGCGACGGCCGGCATACGCAATGGCTTCCTGTTTTTCGTGCCACGCGCGCGGTGTTTAGCGTTGGTCCTGGGCGGATCGCTGTCGCGCTCCCTTGGCCCAAGGCCTTGGTCATACCATCGCTCATCCCGAGCGACGCCTAATGATATGCACCCATATCGATCCCATCGCGCCGCCCGATCGTCGCTCGGGGTGAGCGATGGTATGTCAAAGGCATTACTTACCCAAACTACTGTGTAGGGGCTATTTGAGAAGCTGGAAAGAAATCTGACCTCAGCTTTTTAGAAATGCGTTCAGCTTCTCTTTGCTAATAATTTTTTTACATGCCTTTCGGGGAATAAATCTACAATGAACCTCGAAATTCAATCTATTGCTGCGTGCTTCCACAAGGCACCAGGTTATGTGACGGAGGTGAGCGCTGGTGAGCATTATCCATAGGTATCGCAACATAGCCTCGCTAGTTGGCTGAAATTTCAAAAACGGACGTCTGATTCGTCATGAGCACCAAAATAACCTCCTAGACGAAGTTTTGGATACAACGGGGACCCATCCCTCCGGTCTCCTTTACCACCCGGCTGTAACTGTTGAGGCGAACATTAGCACCGTTTTTGGTTTTTTTTTCAAATTTATCCTTGGACGAAGTTTGGGTCTCGATATGTCGTTTCACATTTGTGCGGCGCGCTTCGTCCGTTGGTCCTTATACCAGAAGCAATCGCATCGGATACTGCACCTACCAGGGAAGAGGTTGCTGAAGCTATAAGGCTATTACGAAATAACAAAGCTGCCGGAATCGATGGCGTGATGGCTGAAATGTTGAAGGCTGGTGAAGATGTGCTGATTAACCGTTTACATGCTTTGCTGAAGTTAATCTGGAGAACTGAGAAAATTCTCATGGCATGGAAACAGGCCGTTGTCATACCAGTTCTAAAAAAAAGTGACGGATATGACTGCAAAAACCACCGTTGAATAAGTCTGAGTTCTATCACAGGAAAGGTGTTGACAAGAGTACTCCAAGCGAGGCTGCAGAAGCAACGTGAATGTACCGCCAGAGAGAAACAAGCCGACTTCCGTCCGGGAAGAGGCTGCTGTGATCAGATTTTCGATCTTCGACAGATAACGGAGGAGCGCATACGATGTGGTAAACGATTGATCGTCGTATTTATAGACTTCCGCACAGCCTTCGATAGTGTCTACTGGCCAGTTCCTTGGAAGGTATTGGAATCAGAACATATTGCACCGAAAACCGTACGACGGCTGCAGGAGACCTACGCCAACTGCTCCAGTTTTGTGCGTGTTCGAGAAGGAACTTCAAATGTGTTTACAATACGATCTGGTGAGAGGCAAGGATGTGTACTGTCACCGTTACTGTTCAAGATTTCCACCCAGGCCAACCAAGCCTTCCATCTCTCCATGGTCCCTGAATTGGTACTCCTGGAGACTGTGCAAAATGAGCCAGTATTTTGTTGATTTTCGACTACATTCAGAATACTCTCGGGTTTTCCAAAAGGCTAATCTTAAAATTTGTCACGCATATGACTGAGCACGACATCGAACAAAGCCTTCACCAAGATGCTTCGGCAAGCCTGGTCCTTCAGCGATTTTTTTTCGGAGGCTGCGCTTACCCCACATGAAAAGGTCCAATTTGTACTATACGTAGTGAAGCGCCGAAGGGAGCAAATGCGACACAACTTGTTAACCATGTCGGAGACTTGTTCCTCATAAACATTATGGACTCATTACTCTGGTCCTGCGCTACTGAATCGCCATTACTTCTTCGCCTCTAGTCAGTGTGCCACTCAGTGTGTCACTTTTCATGTGCTTTCCCGCCTTTACGCATGTTCACACCTCCAAGATCAAAAAGTAGAGCACGATGCTAACTTTTTTGGAAAATCGATAGAACTGACGCTAGTTATGTGTTTGAGGAACAGGGTAAACCTCAAACGCCGAATTCGTAAACATGTTCTGAGATCCGAGTCAGTTTCCTTAAGTCTCAAGTGGCTGGTATCGAGGTGGCAAGCTGTTATAACGATGTTTTTTTTTTGCGATGAAACCTCTAGCTCCAGGCGGGACTCGAACCTGCACCTCCTGCCGACCGGGCGGGTATGCTCTACGCCATAACTCCACCGCACATTACAGCGAGTTTTGATCGCAACAAAACATCGTTATGACATGATCTGAGATCGTGCCCGCTGGCATTGCTGCATGAAAACATCGGTTTCTACGTCGTCACCACTGGTGAGCTTTCCCTGAATTTGCGTACCTTCACACTCTGTTGTAGCTGAGAAACAATTCCTTTGCAATAAAATGGGCTAGAAAACTAAACGCCCCACGAAACACAGTAAGGATACAGCGTTCTTCAGCGTACTCTTTTATTCAGTGGAAATAGAACTGAAATTGAAGCTTTCCGGAACACAGCGAAAATCATTAGGTAGTCGCTGAACTCTCAAACAAATTGAAGAGAGTGGTGACACTGCAAGATTAGAGCCACTTGACGCTAAAGCTTCCCCAATGCTGTGTAGTTATGGATTATGATAGGCCACCACAAGTGCAGTGTTAGCCGAATACGCATCGAAACTTCCTCTATAACATCCGAAGAAGTAGAGTGCTAGGCGCATCTCGCCAAGGATTTGATTAATTCCGTCCTTAACCTTTTGTCCTTTATCCTCTTAAGCATTCCAGTGAAATGGTTGAAGGTAAGCTATATCTATGATCAGCGTTATTTTATCGGTCTTACTTAGACCTAACCACTTTCTGCCGATTTCATGGCGTAGTGGGTTGATGTGCAGGTTTGCCATCAACCAGCGGTACTGTAGCGTGTGGCTGCTGCCGTTGCGTCGCGGATCGCGTTGGCGTCCACGTGGGCATTCGATCGTTGTCTTGTATGCCCGCGATGGCATCCAGCCCAGGCGGGTTTTGGGGCAGTGGTAGTGGCGTTGTCTCATACGAAGGAGGTCAGCGGTTCGGTTCTCCTGCGTTGCTTCATCTTCAAGCCACATCCTGGAGTCCCTTCCCTAGCCTGGTTCTGCGCTCTAAGAGTGCAGAACCCAGCTGCGGACTCCCCTGGGCGACGAAAACGAGCTCCAATGACAACGGCTCGAATGACGTGAGGAGACACTGGCACATTGCCACGGCAGCAAGTGGTTAGGTCTAATGGCTACCTATTTTTATCTTCTTTGCTTTTCATCTTTCTTGTCATTATTCATCTGTTTTCGAACAACATCATGCCCTCCCTATGGGTTATCTGGGTTTCAATATTTCCTTATTCGGTCCGCACCTTCACACTCTGTTGTAGCTGAGAAACAATTCCTTGCAATAAAAGAGGTTAGAAAACTAAACGCTCAACGAAACGGAACATCTATCTGCCGTCTATCTTTCTGTTGGCATTTTCTGCATTTCTTTCCATATTCTCTGTTGTCCCTCTTTTAAATCCTTTCTCACGATTTCTATAGGACATTTCCGTCAGGATTAAAAATCTCTTCTAGTCGGCTATTCATTGTGAATTAAGCTTTTTCCATGGAAAAAACCAATATCATTTTTTATTTAGGTCTTCCTAATACCTTCTATATTGGGCTCCTGTAGTGCAGTCGGAGGAGGCGCCGACTGTCGCCTGCACCCGGTACCAGTTCCGTGGTTCGGATTTCCCGCCCAGGCCAACCAAGCCTTCCATCCCTCCGCGGTCGGAGAATTGGTACCAGACTTGTCTGGGAAGGATAAAGCGCTGACTTCTTCATCGGCTGGCCACCGCAAGTCATTGTATGACCAAATACGCATTCAAATCGTCTCCACGACATCCCCTAGGAGCAGTATGCGTGGCATATCCCAAAAAGAGATTGAGTAACGCCGTCCTTTTTCCTTTTATCCTTATACCTTCTATGTATATTCCCATCTGAGTCAGGCTAGCGTGTTGGTGTAAATTTTTGCAGCCAGGCCACTAAATCTTTCAAACTACCTTCTACAAGGTTGCGTGTTCGCAATCGGAGTCACTTACCATTTCTTCAGTTCTATTGTCGCCCAACCACTGAATAGTTTACAGTGGCACAAATCCTGCATGCCGCACAAATCCTTATAAGCGACGACCGTCCTGTTTATGCCTGCGTTTCTTTTGCTAGAGCGTGAATTTCTGATTTCTAAACTATTTCTGACTTTACAGGATGGATTCTCTATTCATTCAAAGGCCTTTTAGTTGTTAGGAATTTGCATCAAAGTACGGTATATCAGTCTATCTTTAAGTTGAAACTAGTTAAGCGTGTCAACTGTTTAGCTGTTCCTTTGAATCTTTTCTACCTACCAGATATCTGAACAAGTTAGTTTCCTGGCTTTGTTGATTTTTCAGAGATAAATTTATTGTGTTTTTCAACTTGAGCGGTTTTGGAAATTGAAAAGCATTCAATACTGTAATAATTTTCGCATTCGTTTATTCAGAAGTCGAAAACACTTTTAATTGCTCGGTTGTTCACAGACGAAGCAAGCAAATCATTAGTATTGTATAATAGTTCACTTCTGTAGGGGTACAAGGAAGCGCTGTCAGAGGAGACGACAGCGAGCTTACAGATCGAGGCTGTCGGTTCGGAGTCCCCTCATGACGGTCAAATCTCCCATCTCTCTGTAGTCTTCGAACCAGCCACACTTTTCTGAGAGGAAGAAAACGCTCAATTGTGCATCGGTTGAATAAAGCAAGTCATTGTACATAAAGATCAAATACAATTCCAAATTGCCACCACGATTTCCCCTAGAAATGGAATATGTGGCGCATCCCTCAAGATCATTGATTGACGCTGTTTTTTTTTACCTTTCTCCGCACCTGCCCAGATATCAGTCATTCGAAAAATTGGAGAAGTGACAATTCGACCAAACAAGGCGGTGTCTTTCTGTATTTTTTATGTAGCCTGAAGGAAAAATTGTGAAGATTTTAAATTTCTGAAAAATCCTAGCGTTAATAGTAGCGGAAACTTTAGTTGCAGAATCGGTGCTCACTTTATGATTCGGAGTGTTCCTTGGTCTGGAATTTAGAAACTGGAACTATTTCTAGCGAACAGTAGTAGAGAACCGGTTATACTGATGATGAGGACATATTTCATTGGCAGCCGACTTTTTGTGAAGAAATAGAAAATAACGAGCATTTTGTTTGAAGTATTTAGTCACTGTTGCTGTGTAAGATCGATGAGACATGTGGTCTTCTTGACAATGCGTGAAAATAATCGGAACTGAATTCTCGAAGCCAAAAACTGATTATCTTCTTCCGAAGGACCACATCGAATGTGGTTGGGCTCGGTCTTTCATGGAAATGTCGCAATGCGGAACAATGTGTGTCACAATAAAATACATCGACGTGGAAGTGATTGTCAGAAATGATCATCGACAAGCTGTTCTATGATCGTTCCGGCTAGAACCACAGCGTATTCTGTTCGATCCACCTTCTTCGATTCGACTTGTAGCCACGTCTGTTGTACCGAAACCAATTGTAATTTTTGATTTATTACTTATTTTGGTATTATAGGTATGCTACTGAAGCTACTGGATTTTATTAATGTGCTTTTTTATCGCTAATTTATGCCAAATAAAGAGAGTGGGGTACATGTCGCGTAGGTGAGCAGCATTGGTAGATGGGAGCACGCCAGCCAATGATAACCAAACAGACCACAGACCGAACACATGTCAGCCCATCAGTATACCAACTGTACATGCTCTTTCGGAATAGCATGGCCATTCAATGCGATCTGATTGGTTTAGGCGTTCCCACCTACCTATGCTGCTCACTTACGCGACATACCCTAATTTGTTTTTTAGCCCAATTGTTAACCGAGGTTCATTGCTTTCGGTACCGTTGTGTTGTTGAGTTTTCGCTTCATCACATGTTTTATTACGTATCACCGTCTCAGGCTTCTGCTTCATTCTGTCGTGTTGCATTCTACCTCACATGGGCTGTCCCATGTAATAAACAAATAAATAAATCGAGGTTCTTGGTTCGAATCCCGCCGATGCCAGTCAACTCTTCCATCTCTCCGGAGTCGGTGAATTAGCACAGAACTCTTTGACAAGCATGCAACAATAACTTGCTCTCTGGCTTGAATGTCGTTGTGTGGGCCAAATACTCACTCACATTTCCTCCACGACATCCCGCAGAAGTAAAATGCGTGGCGTATCGTAATAGGGATTGATTAACACCTCATTTATCCATTACCCAAACATGAAAATGGTAAGATCTCTATTACCCTTATATGCAAATATTACCTCTCGTCGTCCAGTGCTGATCATAAGCAGTCTGCTCGAAGGACGAGCCAGCTTCGCCTGCATTCCCTTCTGTCGTGTGCCAGAGTAGCCCATTGAGTTTCCCTCGCTCAGAATGAATGTCGAGCGTTTCACCCACAGTTCTCACGAGAAAGTCCTCAGGCGAGAGTTCGAAAAGTGCATCTTGAAATCTGGCTTTAAAGTGCGAAAAATATTTTATACTGACGAGACTGCTTGAAGACCGTGGACGACTAATGAGTTTGGCGCTTTTTTGCTCATGTAGCATCCAGGTTCGTCGATGAATCGACGAGAACTTTTGGAGCTCGTCGACCTGGTAGGACGGGTTGCAGCTGAGGTATGAAGCGTGTTGTTACTCGGAGCATGTCAATCATCTGACAGCACAGGTGTGACCGGGTGTGTGAGTGCGAGCTCGGTGACTGTCTAAACCTTCGCCGATTTTGTTGCGTACGCGACGTTTTTTGAAGGCTGACTTTTTTCCCTCTCTGACCTTTACGACGTCGCACAGTCCTGCCACCATGGAGCACACAGTCAAGAGATCACCGTCGGCGAAAAACCACCCAGCCGGCCGGTGTCCCAAACCGCCGCCTGGCTGACTTCAATCTTTCCCCGTCACTCGCTGACCTCAAATTTGTTCATGAGTGCAAGCGGTTGCCAGAACGACGGCAAGACCTGTTTTTCATTATGTTGTAATGTAGAAATGAGTTTAATACGTTGATGGCTAAGAGTGACAACCTTCTTGGTTTACATCCAAACCCTTTGTTAGATGACGTTTATGATTCGCCTCGTCCACCTCTTGTCGCTTTAACGAGTCGTGTTACCATTTTCCATTTATTCGTTTATCGTTTCTGCGTGTGTAAGCGTATGCTTTTAATAAATAAATAAATAAACGCCTTGTGCTGTGCGTGTGTGGGACAGAGATCCTGGAACAGCTCCAATTGAACACTCACACGGTATCATTCTTGACTTCTCGATGCACTCTTCCACGACTCCGAGGCCTCTACTAAACACCGTGTGGCATTTCAGGAGAGGCGCTGCTGTCGCTGAGATGCTTCTCTACCTGCTGATCTACTCCGTTGTCAACAGTCTCGTAGCACAGTCCTACAGTGAGCAGTATTGTCGACAATTCATGACCTGTGAAAGTTGCGCTGGTCGACACCACGACAGCGAATTTACAGAATGCGTGTGAGTTCAAATCGTTCGTATTATATATTGGGTTGTTCGATAATTAAATTTTTTCTCAAATAAATAATTGATTTAAATATTAATACTTTACTATATTTATTTATTTATTTATTTATAGCTGCACAAAGGTGCGCACATTAAAACAGGACCATGGAAAACAAGTCGATCAGCTAACAATTAATTTACGTAGAAAAAAGGAACAACATGATGTCATTATGCATCGCAATTTGGCCAATTTCAGCCATTCAGAAGCACAGATACAAGGAGACCACCCATCGCATGATTATACATAAGATGATAATACATAAGATGATAATGCAGCAATAAGTTGGTTTAGTTTGCCTATAGTTTAGTCAAAATAAATCGCTTTTCTTATGAAAAGTGCAGAAGTCGGTATGGCAATCACCTCAGTATAGCTATGGTGTGATTCCGATTGAGATATGAAATCACTTTCGAGCAGCCTGGGCAGAAGGAAGATTGTTCCTTCTGTCCAAGCTGCTTCTTCTATGGAAAAATGCTCTTCTATTGAAGCTCCCCTCAGTTGGTTTCAAGTTTGTGCTGGGGGAGTGAAACATCTGCCATGAAACCTGCCTTTCTTATTGTTTAGTTGGTTACGGAGGATTCTGTCACTTCGCTCTTTCCTTTATCTAGCCGATTCAATGTGTTCTATTTAATTGTCCTCACTTCCTGCTCCCTTCATTTTTTGTTTCTTTTCTCCTTTTGAAGCCTTTTATTCACTACTAATGGCTTTTCGTGTTCGGTGCCTTGGAGTGCTTCCTTTCTGGTTGACTGTTTGGCGGTTCATGCCGTCTTGCGGCGTATTAAATAAATAAATAAATAAATAAATAAATAAATAAATATCGTTTTTCTCACTGATGGCGAGAACTGTATATTTTTTATGTACATAGTAGTGATTACGTGGTTTATGTTATTACTGCACTATTTTAAAGGCTAGACTTTAGACTATCTTTTTTCAAAAACTGAGCGTTATTAGTAAAAATAAGTTGGTGAAATTTATGTTAAAAATGGACTATGAAAGTGAGCATCGCTGGTGTATTCTAACGTTTTACTCCCGAAAGGGCAACAATGCGAGCAGCTCGGAAGAAGCAGTGTGAAATATATGGAAAGGACCGCCTTACTGAACGCCAGTTCTATCGAAATTCAAGGAAGAAGTCAAGAAGAAACGCCCTGAACTGGTTAATCGCAAAGGCGTGATGTTCCATCATGACAACACCGGACCCCACAACTCTTTGGTAACCCTTCAAAAGTTAGGAGAGCCCAATTGAGAGCTGAAGCCATACCCACCCTACAATCCTCATATAGCTCTATCAGATTACTAATCGTTTTGCTCCCTTCGAAACCGTTTGAATGATAAAACTTTTGATTCCGATCAAGCTGTTAAAAATCAGTTGCATCAGTTCTTCGCTTCTAAAAACCACGGCTTCTTCAAACGTGCAACTCACCGAACATCTATTTGATGACCAGTCAAAAATTAACACAGCTCAATTGGGAAATGACGCCACATACACCCGATAGCCGTGACTTAGCACCATACGGATACCGTTTGTTTTGCGCTGTTCAAAACAATTTGAATTTTAAATCTTTTGATTCCGATCAAGCTGCTAAAAACTAGTTGCACCAGTTCTTCGCTTCTAAAGACCAACGCTTCTTCGAACGTGCAACTCACCGAAAAATGAGAAAACGTCATTCAGCAAAATGACCGGTATGTCATTGACTAATATTTATTGTTAATATAAGTAAATCCACTTTGAAAAATATGAATATATTAAAAATGGGTTACACCAGTTCTTGGCGTCTAAAATCCAAGGCTTCTTCGACCGTGGAATTTTTCAACTTACCGAAAGATGGCAAAAGGTCATCCAAAAAAATGGTCAACATATCATTGATTAATCGTTGTTGTTAATATAAATAATTAGCTTTGAAAATATGGAAAATGGCTTTAATTATCGAACAACCCACTATACTCGGCTAGGACTTCTAGCAGAGGTAGAGGTTTACCCACTTTAGGGTGTGCAGGGATATAACAGGGACTCTTAAAAAATGTCCACCTGTTTTTCATTTTTTATCCGTTTACAAAAATCTTGCTGCTTCAGATTCAGGAAGGTTTCACACATTCTCCATTTCCACCATTCGAAGAGCAGGGAATGAAAATGTTCTTTTGGGTCTTAGAATACATTAAAGTCGCGCCTTGCACTTACCCAACATGTTGCAACCTTTGCATAATTCCAGCGAGACTTTTTCTGTCCGCCAGAACCATAAAAACCATTATTTTGGGAAACAGTTGGGTTAGGTTTTTATTGATTTTCTCTTTATATTGGTATAATTTCAAGCCAGAACCAATGTCAGGGTTTCGCAAAATTAATCTCTGCTTCGAGGTTTGTATAAATAAACAAGCTTACCCCAAATCATTCCGTTTCAAGGAAAGTCGCACATACCGTTCGGTAGATTTAGGCATCCCGTAATCTTAGCAGCGCTTTTGGGTCGGACTGTCCTTGCGAACGAACAGTGAGGCTCTGCTTCGAAAAGTTCACTTCTGGCGATTTTGATGTCGAAGAAAAACCGGATCGCTGGCGCAGGTCGTCGCTTGACGATGAAATTTTGAGGATAGCCGTCGAAGCTAATCCGAAGACAAATACACGTACGTTAGCAGAGGACCTTGGCCTACATCATAGTACAGCAAGACTTTGGGCGAGAATCGGCAACGTAAAGAAGATGTCGAAGTGGATGCCTCATGAGCTGACCGATGAGCAGGGTCTCTCACGTTTCGACACTTGATCCAGCCTGCTAGTTCGCTTTAGAAATGGGCCTTTTTAAGCCGTATTACACTGTAGAGGTAAGACGGTTTTTTGTTCTGCGATAACAGGAAACGAGGATTTGTCTGGCTGGATAAGGATGCTCCACCAACACCCTTCCTAAACCCGACTTTCACCCTGAAAAAGTTATGCTTACCTTGTGGTGGTGTTGTAAAGGTATAATCCATCACAGCTTTTTGCAACTTAGTCAGACAGTCACAGCAGATTTGGTCTAAATCACAGCAGAGTTTTACTGCTGTGATTTAGACCAAATGTATGAGGAGCTCCAAAATTTGTGGCCGGCAGTGGTGAATAGAGGAGGTCCGCTCCTGTTGCAGGACCACACACCTCACAAATCACTCTGCGAAAATTGGCCCATTTAGGTATCAAAGTTCTCCCTAACCCACCATATTCTTCCGACCTTTCTCCCACTGATAATTCAGTATTCAGCTTCCCTAACACAACTTATGCTAGCCTACTGTATTGCAGATTAGGTTCGAAAGTTTTTACAATCATACAATCACTGAAAACATTTTTTGGAACATCTTGTATATCTATTAGGTTGGCAACTAATTTCGTGGACTCTCAAGAATCTTCAGCAAAAGTATTTATTAACAAATAACTAATGACAATCTTTGATTAAAATAAGATCCCTCGGAACGCAGAAGTGCTTCCCATATATCAGGTAGCTGGTCTATCCCACGGCCATAGAATTATTGTGCTTTTAGGGCCAAGTATCTTTGGAGGTGCATTTTGACGCGGTCCACATTATTAAATCGTCTTCCAACCAACAAGTACTGCACCGAACTAAAAATGTGGTAGTCACTCGGCGCAAGGTCTGTGCTGTAAGGTGGATGAGTTTGACGCTCCCAGTCAAGGTCTTCTATTTTTTGAGGCGTCCGGTTCGCTACGCTCCCTCCGTTTGGTGGTGTCAAGAAGGTGTTAACTTCTGGGAGCTCGTCAAGAACGGTTCCAGCATTAATGTTGAAATCTACTCTTCTCAATTTGACCGCATGCAGGCTGACTCCGCCAGAATCGGTTCAGACAGATTTTCAGGAGCGGAATTATCTACCAGCAAGAGAACTCCAGATCACACGTCACGAATCGGGAGCTTCAAAAAATCGAAGACCTTTGCTGGGAGCGTCTAACTCACCCACCTTACAGCGCAGGCTATGCGCCAAATGACTAGCACCCTTATAGCACGCTGCATCACTTCTTGGTTGGAGGACGACTTATTAATGGGACCATGCCAAAATGCACCCCCATGGATTCTTGGCTTCAAAAGCACAAGAATTCCACAGCTGTGGGATGGGCCAGGTAGCTTATAAATGGGAAGCAGTCCCGCGTTTCAACAGATCTTACTTTGGTTGAAAACTGTTATTTGTTATTTGTTTGTGAACACTTTTGTTGAAGGCGCTTGAGAGTCCACGAAATTAGTTGCCAACCTAATATTTCGAACATTTGCAGAAAATTCTCATAAAAATAAATGAATATGTCCCACAATATATTATGTATTATCTTAGCTACGTCGATTGGGACAAGTTAGAAGGAAATAGAAAAAAATGAATGGCATCCACAAAAAAATGATTACTTGATCAGTACCGATTTATGCCGATCGATTTTTCAAAGACAAACTTCAGATTCGTGTTCAGCGACCTCGGATACCCCAGGGCTTAAGTTTCGAGCCCCACTGTTTTGATCGCCATCAATCGTCGAGTATCCTAATACGACACACACACACACACACACACACACACACACACACACACACACACACACACACACACACACACACACACACACACACACACACACACACACACACACACACACACACACACACACACACACACACACACACACACACACACACACACACACACACACACACTACTCCTTTACATATAGTAAGATATAAATATATCAGTAGTATATGTCATAGAATATAGTATATCTCAAATCAATTCATGGCTTATGTTTCGCCCAGGCCAATCATGTTTTCCATGTGTTTGATGAAGGTGAAGTGGTACCAGACGCCCCTGAAAAGCACTACTGACATATTCATCAATTGGGCTGCGCAAATTTGTGCATTAAACGTACGCATAAAAATTACATCTACGATATCCCGTAGAGGCCGTATGCCTGGCACATTCTGAAAGGAGCTTGGCGATTTTTCGCTTGAAATAATTGTTAAGATGCATAAGATCATTTTCAGTTTTGAGACGGCTTTGGAGCTGAGGAATTTACCCCATCTGCTTGCTGAGAGTGCTCGCACTTTCTCAGTATGAAATGGAAACCAAGGAGTCCAGTTTTTAGGAAGCAGATGCAAGAAGCGCTGCAAATTGTAGCATTTTCTTTCGACGATTGTTCGTTCCGAACGGCACCGCAGGTATCAATCACCGAAATTAGAGCGACTCTTCAGCGACGACATAGAAGAGAAGAAATTTCGCTGTAATAACGGTTTAAGAGTTTGGAAGACTTTGGATAGTTAAAAACCCCGTACTGAACGCAGACGTTACGCCGATGGACTGACTGCAAAGTACGGCAACTACGGCGCGGTGTCGTTTTTGTTGACGTCGCCAAATTTTCACACTCACATGACCTTGAATCACTTTCACCTTCAGATGGCGATTTGGACAATGGTTTTTGAGCTCTGTTCTCTCGAGTCAGACGAACTGTTAAAGAGTTGCTCGAGTAAACACTTCAACACGGTTGAAGAGTCATGTCGAGGGTTCAAAAAGAAGACCAATCATCGACGGTGATGGAATTTCTCATGCTTTTAAACGCCTTCCTACTGGTAAATCATACCGTGCATCAAATTCAAATTAAGCAAATTTCACACAAAGATTAAAATGTATGTCTTACTAGAGGGCTAGACTAGCAGAGAATTGAGCAGCTTCCTTGTGCAAATAATTATCTTTTTTGCTGTTCCAATACAGTCTAACTTAAACAACAACTCTAACATATGCAAGTGAAAGGAATGTGGAAGCAATGACATTAGTTGATATAAAAGTGAAATGATGGATAACGCTGATCTAATTAAATTAAAACATAGTGTGCCAATGTACCAAGAATTGAAGAATGAAATGAATACCGTAATGATAACACATATCATAATACATATCCATACAGATACCGTATAACAGATCACGGTATGGTTACTTTATATAGGAAAACCTCCATAGCCGGTTGGCACAAAGATGAATACGTAAGTTAAGTAATTTTAGTAATTTCTAATATTGACAACAAATAAAGGATAAAGGACGGCGTTACTCAATCCCTTCTGGGATGCGCCAGCGCATTCTACTTCTACGGGATGTCGTGGAGGCGAAGTGAATGCGTGTTTGGCCATACAGTGACTTGCGGTGGCCAGCCGATGAACAAGCCAACGTATCCTTCCCAGACAATAAAATAGAAGAATCTAATGTAACACTTGAAATGAAATGCAGGACTAAAAGTAAGAAATATCCTGTTTCACCTCTTAGCCCTATACAGGATATTAAAGGAGATGGACAACTACCATTACTCCCGGAGGATAATCAGTAGGGCAGGGAGTGGTAGCGTAGAGGAAACAGTGTGGGGGGTTATTTATAGGCAAGTGAGATCAAAGTATTAGCGGGAAAGTGCAATGGGTACGGACTGGGTGATCAAATTATAGTAAGGTAAAATTATGGGAAAGTAAACTAATGGGAATGTAAACAGGATATTCTATATTAAAAAACAAATTTATTATAGAAGTTGTTGAAATACTGTATATACAAACTTGTGAATTGCTTTAAAGGAATTGGGAAGTTCATATTTATAGGAAATGTTTTTGTTATTAAGAATGCAAGAGATGATTGCTTGGATAATAATTTTTTGCTATATTCCAACTTTAGTAGGTTATTAATTAAACTATTCAATCTATTTATAAAATCTTCTTTTTTCGTACAATTTCTAGAAATTCGTAGAGTTTCAGTATATATCATTGATTTCTTAAGTACTTGACTGGTATAAGTTGAGCTATGAGGAAATCTAGTTATTCTAAAATTGAAAAAATCTGTTTTATTATATTATTTAGTGTACAATCTTTCACCGACTACTGTAATAGTTAAGTCTAAAAAGTTACATATTTTGTCATCAACGTTAGTTTTTGTTAAACTTAAACAATTTTGATAAGTATTCAGTAATTTGTTTTCAATGTAACTATTTTCTAAATTATGTATGATTAATATGTCATCCATGTATCTGTAAAGAAGGAAAACTTTGTTTAATAGAAAGCTGTTAGATGAGAAATTCAAATAAACTTAGGGTAAGATCAGCTATTATTGGGCTGGCATTACCCCCTTGTGGAACTCCTTTAATTTGTCTATATGTAGAATTGCCAAGTATGCAGTAAGCATTATTTAATAAGAAATCCAGCAAATATATTATATCTTCTTTTTTGTAAGATCTGTAATTATCATTTTGAGAAGGTAAGTCACTATAAAAAGTTTTGTATTTGTTTACTAATAGAAAGTTTTTGTTAGCATTTTTAAAGCAAATATTTATGATTTCTGTGATATTTTTAATAATTGTGTTATGGGGGATATTTGTAAACATATCTGTGAAGTCAGCAGAATAAAGCTTAAGATTTACATTATTAAGTGCACATATTTCACTAGATATGTTAATGTCGTTAATGGACCAAAAATTTTTAACACAGCCATTGTTACACAAAACATTGTAAGCATAATTTTTGAAGTGACTCCTTATATGTGTAAGAATAATACCCAATTCAATAGCAAGGGGTTTGACACTATAAGTCTGGTACCAATTCGCCGACCCCGGAAGGATGGAAGGCTTGGTTGGCCTTGGCAGGAAATCGACAACAAATATTTTTAAAAAATGCGTATTTAAAAATAAATGCGTATTTAAAAATAAAATAAAAACAAAAAACAATAACTAAAACAAAAAATAAATAATAACAAAACAATATAAAATAAAGTAAAATAAAATAAAACATAATAAAAAATAATAAATAATAATTAAAATTAAAAAATAAAATCTAAAAACATAAAATATAATAATGAAATTATAACACCTCCTTCTTCACTGATGAGCCACCGAGGAGGTGTTATAATAAAAACGGTTTGTCTGAAGGGAGGTGGCGAAACAAACCATTAAGGTTTGATATTATTTCTCCATAAATTTAAAGTATATTTAAACATCTGAGACTGCCTAGAGACTGGACTTGTCGAACGGCCCGGGGCAGACATAACTCCAACGCCGTGCGAACCCCCCCCTGGCGTCGCGCACGATGCGTGGTGAAATTGTTCTTTCCCTTTGTTCTCCTAGTTTTCGTATTTTAAAGTTTTTTTTTGCTTTGGGACGCTGAGTGATTCCTGGTTTGCCTTACACTTTCACGAAGGCAATGAAGATCGAGTTAGCCACATCCACACGCTAGTAAACTAACAAACTAAAAAAGAAGTAAAAGAAAAAAGCACACAGGAGAAGTTGAAAAGAGAATATGGCCTGAGTGAACTTTTTGAAGCTGTCGTACACTAAGGAGGTATAGAAAGGAAGAACCTTAATGTCTTCTCCCTTTTCTTGTCTTGTTCTCTTAATCTCAGAAATATCACCGTCGGAAATCTGCTCCAAGGCAGCAGTACGCGTACTATTGGACTCGCCTCTTCTCGTCGTGAAATCTCGAGCGAGGCCGGCGCTGCACCTGGTCAGCATACGGTAGTCAAGCGCTTCGCTCTGCCTTCTACAGTAGTGGGAAACACCTAACGTAACGCACCCGGATTTCCCGCCCACGCCAACGAAGCCTTCCACCTTTCCGCGCTCGGCGAATTGGTATCAAACTTGTCTGGGAAGGATAGAGCGCTGACTTGTTCATCACGTTCATCAGATGGTCACCGCAAGTCATTGTGTGGCCATATACGCATTCAAACAAAGAAATTCAAAGAAAGTGTTCCTCTGTTCCTATGAATTGTTTTCGTTTGGCTATCGATGCTAGAAGGACTGTTCGAAGTTTTAAATCAATACGCCAACGTTTTCTGGTAAGGGACGAGTTTCTCGCCTTTCTTTACGCAGTTAGAAATCTGTCTCAATTGCTCTGCAGTACAAACATGCGTTTTCGAATTTAACCTGTAAACGAACGTAACAATGATGGAAACCTGATGCCACAAAGGTTTTGTGTTCTCGGCAACTCTCTTATGTGAAGTGGACGTTTTCAGAGAATGGGTGAACGACCTCAAACGACATTCCGGACTGACAACGCATGCTCTGAGACAAAAAAGCTTCCATAGAACTAAAGGGAGATTTCTGTAACCTCGGTAGTACTCATTCTAGAGTCTAACATATTTATTAATTGCCTGGATTTCCAGGGAAAATTGCGAGATAAAAGGGTAGTGCTGAAGTTGAAATCGCAAGGATTATTAAATCGGAAGACAAAAAAGGAAACCTTACCAATTCGCACTTTTTACAGTAGCAATAACGTTTTAAAAACTAACGACGTTTTGAACATCTTTGGATGGTATTTCAATTTTTTATGAACGGAATTCATATTTTAGTCGAGCCAACCCGGATCTATCCTAGTTGGAGGGGCGTGTCTAGAAAAGCGAAACCAATGTAAACAGTGAGATCTCTTTCGGCGTGGAAATTCTGAGGAAAGATGTTCTCGTAGGCCAGTTCACGGCGTCGTCTAAGTAGACTATTTTGCTTGCAGATTTACAAGAACACCTACAAGAACACCTTTCCTCACATGTCTTCAGAGAGTCAAAGCGAGGTACCCCCTCTCACTAGGATAGATCCGCCAATCCTTATCTATCAAAAGCTATTCCAGAAGTCTCTCGAAAGTTTGGTAATTACAGCACTATAGGTATAGTAGCGTGGAGTAGCCGAACCCGATCTCTTTCCTGGACATCATAATATAATATCTCTACTGAGTTTTATTTATTTATTTATTCATTTATTTATTTATAAAACGCGAATTTTGGAGTCACGCGTGATAACAAAAACAACAGTAAAACAACTAGCTAAAACGTAACTAGCAGCCTGATCTGTTAGTGAAATTAGAAAAAAGAAAAGAGATAACAGAAAACAATAGAGAAATGTTCTAGCAATCCCTTGATCGATAGGGACGACGGCACGTACTATAGTTGCAGTCTCGAAATTTTTTCGAACACTCGAATGGTTTCGAATGCACACAACTTTCGAATATTCAACAAAAGCGCTTTTTCTAAATATTCGAATTCGAACAAATTCGAAAACGCGATTTTTTGAATATTCGAATTAGGTTGTTCAACTTCAAATGAAATTCATTCGCATTCCTATTCGAATAGGTCATGCGAGCACAACTATAGTATGTACTGAGTTCAGCGATTTAGAAAATGACAGATACCGGATGACGCTGTCATTTTGCCTAGGTTTGGGAAGGGAATTCTACGCCGGATACAGTGGTCATTACTTTCAGGTGGTGTCCTATATACGATTCCTGCATTTCAGTAGACGTGCAATGTCGGTCAGGCTACCGAGAGAACGTCGACTGTCCACTGCTGTCGCAGGTGATATTCTTGCAGATCGAGCTTCGAGAGATTTGCACCAGAAGACGTAACGATTTCCAGACGCAGTACAACGAGACATTTGCTCGCTTCATCGTGACACCTCTCATAGCCGCTGCACAAGGCACGCATCTGCAGATGGCAAGAATTGGACTCATCCTGATCTCAGCTATTTTCAGCGGTTCTCAAACTAGGAATTTTACAGCAAAACTGCATATCGACGTTGCCCGGAAATGTGCAGCTGCTGAAGCGATTCGCTGTCAAGACGGATGCGGTGCTTCTTTTTCACCTTGTCCCTCTTCTTCTTCTTCTTCTTCTTCTTCTTCTTCTTCTTCTTCTTCTTCTTCAATAGTTCTTCGATTGTCACTTTTTTTCAAATCGCAGTTCCAGGGAGAAAGAACGGATGGCTATATAGCGATGGATCCTGAAAACAAGGCCATCATCGCTTCCTTTTCGAGTGTTGCCTCAGGGAACAAGTTGGTAGGTGCGAACGCGGAGTATTAAAGAGATTTCACAAAAATCAGATCTTTTTCGCAAACAGTCGCGCTGCCTTTTTTGTAAAACTTTTCAATTCTTTCACGCCTACATTTTTAAACCTCCTATATTTTTTAAATATAGAAATAGGCTGTCATCTAGAGTGCCGAACCACATCTGTCGCAAAAAGTAGAGACGCTATTACTCAACGTGAGGATACCTTTTACCGTATCTCTGCAAAAGTATAAAAGGATAAAGGATGGAGTTACTTAATTGCTTTTGGGATGCACCACGCACTCTATTTCTACGGGACGTCGTGGAGGTGATTTGAATGCGTACATATTTGGCCTAAACAATGACTTGTGGCCAGCCCATGAACAAGTCAGTACTTAATCTTTCCCAGACAAGTTTGGTACCAATTTGCAGACTCCGAAGGGATGGAAGACTTGCTTGGCAAGAGCGGAAAATCCAAACCAGGAACCTGGTATCGGGAGCACGGCTGGCACCTCGTCCGACTGCGCTACACGGGCCCCCGTATTTCTGTACTTTTCGTTAACTCGCCTACCTGGGAAGGCGGGGACCTGGTGGACTTATTTGCATGCGTTGAGAAGGGTGCCAGAGGAGGCCGGATTGGTGGCTCGCCTTCTTTCGATACTCTGGTTGACTGTGATTGGATCACGCGTTCCCGCCTCCTCATGTGGGCCACTTTAACGACTAGCATCCAAGTTTCTTTCTAAAGTATTTTGTTAGATTCCACCTATTTCGAAATCCTAAATGGTTACTATCATCACTACAAGTATGGTTTGCCGTCCATCCTAAGCAGCCCAAAATATATTTCAAATGTTGAATAGGGAGACTTTCTCGCAAATAAGCCTTCTGAGCAGTTTCTACTCGTTTTCAGCGATATAGGTTACCGTTGGTAAGTTTAGGCCTTTTATCCGGTTTTTGTGAACTTTGCACCATCAACTAAAGAACCGATTATACTGCTAGTGAATATCTACGGGAGGTTTTCCTGTACTAGCCAGAATAGGGAAGTGGAGCAGCCTTACTCGCTCTCTCCTGCATTTTTCCATCTAGGTTTCCATTAAAAATGAAACGTTTCAAATCCGGTTCTGTTTGCCGTTGAAGCGACAAGATCGGAGAAAGAATGTTAACGAAAGATCGAGACGGAGCGCCTGGCATGTGGACCTATAACAAATGCGAGAACGTCTTCCACGTCTGCTCCATTCCTGTTGCCTAGCTGGCCAAAGCACTGATTCCAGGGGAGCGAACGAGCTGAAGAGCGTTCCAGCCGGTCATTGATGCTATGCAAGGAAAACAGATCGGAAAGAACCTTACCATCTTCAGCTTCACTATAGAAAGTAGAGACGTTTCTAATAGGAAGTGAAAGTACAACCAGAATCGATAATAACCAATCGATATTTTTTGTTGTGAAGCCATTTGGGTAGCTAGACATTTAGCGAGCTCTCACACCGATTGGCTAAATCCAGGAGAGAACCGAAATCACCGGTCCAAAAATCGATAAAGTCGACCGATATTGGTCAACCAATCGATATTGTTTACTTAGGCATTTCTGATGGCCTTCAGCCTTTTCAGCGGCTGCGCCGGCTCTTGACTCTGGAAAAAACGCGATCACCTCCGGATAAAAATCAATAAAATTGATCGATAATAGTTGATCAATCGATGGCGTTCACCTGCAGCTAAGTTTCGTCATATCTTCACGATTTTCACATTAAGCGGTCAACCCTAGACAGAAGTCGATGAAGCGGATGGATTTACCGGTTTCCTTGCGTTATTGTTTGCCTTCATTTTTATCGCCGTTTTCGAACTAAGAGTGGAAAGCACCCCCAACTAGAAATATTCTTAATGGCTTCATTTCATCGGCATCACGATTACGTAAATTCCACACCGATCGTCTAAATCCGGGAGAAAATCGACATCACCGGTCAGAAAATCGATAATGTCGACCAATGTTGGCCTATCGATCGATACTGCTCGCTTATTGTGGGGCGTGTCCGTAGGCCTTCATATTCGCGCCAATTTCCTACCTCGAACGATAGACTGTGGTAAAGATTACATCGATCTATTAGGCCGATCGATAATGGTCTCTCGTGGAGCATGACCATCCATCGGCAACCCCTATTCGCACTACTCTCACTTCAACGTTCTCGTTAACGCCCTTCCGAGAGAGAAATCGATGAAATCGAATGGCATTGTTTAGGGATTGATACTACTCGCCGCGTTTTAGGAATGTTTCCTGTTTGCATACGTTTGACTTTTCTCAGTCTGTCGTTTTGTTCTGTTCCCATGCAGTAAAGGGAAATGGACGAACGGCTAGATAGAGAAACGTAGCTACTCTTTCTAAAGTTTTTGTAAACCCAGTTTTGACCCAGCTTTAACCCAGCTTTACTACACTACAGAAACGATAATTTTCAGTTTTACACACATTTCAATTCGGAATTCTTCACGAATAGGCAAGCCCAGTTTGAAGGATCAGATGGACTTGTGAACAGGTGCACTATTTACATATTTTAGCAGAACGGCCTATTCGGAGGTGTCTATCATAAAATGTAGGTTTCTCTACGAAAGCTGGTACAAGCTGTGGTATATTCTGGGAATGGAGAAGTCGCTGAAAGCCGTCGTCAAGGACTATAGCAACTTCGAAATCTGGGTGAGCGTTCAAGTATATGCCAGCCGTCATCGATGAGAACCCATCAGCAAGAACGATTGAATGCAGTTTTCAGTTCATTGGGCATTCGCTCGGCGGAGCGAAAGCTGAGATGGCTGTATTGTCGATGCTTCTGAAGCGAATGGTCACTCAGAACAAGGTTCGACTCCTCACTTTCGGATCTGCACGTGTCGGTGATATGTCGTTCGTGAATCTCATTGAAGCTCTGGTAAGCCATCATGAACACTATATCATTATAGCTCCTCTCTTTCAACCATTTTCTGAATAGCTATTTCGATTTGGTTTCCCGTTTAAGGTTCCATATCGTTTTCGAATAGTTCATGGTCGTGACATGGTTCCACGATATCCAAGAAAATTCGATGGCGAATGGACTCCACCTCATCACCATCGCTATGAGGCAGGTGCTTGCATAGTTTGAAATTTTAAACACCATAAATCTCAGCAAGCTGTGCTACGACTGACATCGCAGTTTCCTACATGCATAATGTATTTCCGTCAGAAATAACAGCCAGCAGGTCAAGCGGCTGACCAGACTGCTGGCTGGGGCTTTGCCCAGAAACACCGTCCAACTTATCCACGCATTTCCTGTTTCAAACGGTCTGTTTTGGCCAAAGGTCACTGAAATCGACGGATACGTCTATCCTAGTCGGAAGATGGCACCGCTAGAGAAGCGGAAGAAGCAGCAAGAAGCATCGGAAGAAGTTTGCCGCCGTCGTTATTGTGACTGAGTGGAGTACCTCCTCCCGAATAGGATACATCCACGGATGCTCTTCAGCTGTTGTGTAATTTACACATCATCCTTCATTTCTGCGTGATTCCCACATCGAATGGTTTTCTTTGCTCAGCAATCGATGAAAATTTCAAAATTCGTTGTCAGATTGGTAGCCGTGAAGCCTCTCCATCGGGCACCGTATTTACTTGATTTCAACCTCAGGCTGTTAAATCTGAAGGAGAGATCGATGTTTCGAGTCTGAATGTGGAGCTCCCCGGGTAATGCGCGGGCGAAAGGAACTGCAAACGGATCGTACAAACGAGTGGAGTGGTAAGTATGGAGTGGTAACAATGGCCAAGTAGTAACAAGATTGTGACAAGCATTCAGCCCATGCACAATCAATCGAGTCTAAAATGCAAGGTTTTAGGCGGTGGCATGGCGCAATCTTGACTATTTACACGCCACAGGAATCTCGTTACCCTGCGCTTTTATATGAGTCTCAAACATCTTCAAAAGCTTCACTAACAGGAATGTTAGAAGCTTTCAAATAGTACCTGCATTTTTAGGATAACCCGCGTTTTCAAACTTTTTTAAACCTTAAAAAAAGCACAAATGTGTCGATACGGCCACTTTGTGAAGAAATTATAATAAGTATTCAAGCGAAACACAACAGATCGAGTGTAAGTGTAATATTAGACCAGTGCATGGCGCATTCCACCCCGCTTATATGTCAGAAAATTTCCACTTTTTTAAGCTTTCATATGAGCCCTCAACTTGTTTGGTACCTCTGCTGTGAGCAAAATTATAGCCTTTCAAATAGTGTATACATTTTTTGAGACACTCTATATAAGCGTATCCATGTGTATACACATGTGTATACATAAATATGTGTATAAATATATGTATACACGAATGTATGTACGTACGAGCTAGATATATGCAGCCGGCATATATAAGGATATATGTGGATATATGGCTGCACAATCAAGCAGCGGTGGTACGAAAACACGGTTATCGAACCGAAGGCACGATTGTCCTGCAACCGTCTAGCAACCGAACGGCAACACAATAGCAACTGAACGCAACTGCTACTTGCAACTGAGTAGCAACAGGAGACGCCCCTCAGTTGACCAGCTTCTCCCGGATAGCAACAGCAGTTTCCCCAAATAGCAACTCGAGCCTCGCGACCGCGTGGCTCGTGTTGCTATTCGGTTCGGCTCGTCAAACCCGAATGTCCGAGTGGCACAAAATTTTATTTTTACAATGATTTTCTAGGTATGGTATCCGAATGGAATGGGTGCTGGAGCGAGATACTTTGTGTGTCTCGGTGCTGAGGATCCACAGTGCAGTTCACGGCTGTCGCCATGGGAAATTCGAGCGGCTGACAACGACCTTTACTTCGAACGGAGTATGCAACACTGGTAGGTGACCTGTTCATTTCACCGACTTTGTTGGAGATGGGATAGGTGGGAAGTAGACGTGGTCTACTCCTAACCCAACACATTGTGGTAGAATAAAATCTTTAGATTCACTCTAAAGTACTGGGTAACGAGAAATTCTCTGATTTGTCAAACAGATAGTCTGCGCCGTGCATTCGTAAACTACGTGCGATGTCTGTTCGGTTTAATGTGTAGATGTTGTTTAATTGCGTATAAACCAAAAAGAGCAGAAATAATCACTATCAAAGTTATGACACCATCTCCATTGCGCCACTCGCCACAGATAAACAGCATTTACATTATCAATCATACAAGCGTCGTCTAGATGTACTAGACAAGTACACGGCGCAGTCCCTAATGCAGCACAGCGAAGAATTATTAGGTTGTAACGAATTAAATGTAACGAATTAATGTACGACAACAGGCGACGATCGGCACAGTGGGTGGACAGCGATGAGAGCCCCAAGGTTTTTGCAAAGCCGGAATTGCACCAAAAGATAGTAATGGTGACAGTATGGTGGTGTTCGCTGGGAATTATTCACCACAGCTTCCTCCCTCCCGGTGGATCCATCACGGCAGAGAAGCTCTGCATTGAAATTGAAGAAATGATGAAAAAGTTGAAGGATATCCGGCCGGCCTTGGTAAACCGAAGGCGAGTTCTCCTTCTACACGACAATGCTCGCCCCCATGTAGCACGAATGACGTTGCAGAAATTGAATGAGCTGAGCATTGAAACTCTACCACATCCTCCGTTTTCTCCCGACCTCTCCCCAACAGACTACCATTTCTTCAAGCATCTTGGCGACTTCTTGGTAGGGAAATATTCAAATACCAACAGGATGCCGAAAGTGCCTTCGAAGATTTCGTCAATTCCAGAACTTCTGATTTTTATGCTACTGGGATAAAAAAGCTTGTGTCACGTTGGCAAAGATGTGCAGAATCAGAAGGTTTTTATTTCGATTAATAAACTTGCCTACATGCCGAGATATTAACTGTTAAAATTTACAGTGGTTCAGTGCCATTTATTTCGTTACAACCTAACAATTTCAACACAGCACTTTAGAACATATCTCATACTACTGTTTTAGGCAAATAGATGGCTAAATCAAAAACTTTATACTTCATACTCAACGAACAGAGGTCCTTATGCTCATTCAAGAAGTGTAGTCGTTTTTGATACTCTCTTCATTGATAAAATGTCTGACATAAATTTTATTATTTTTTCTTAAAAAAATAAAGCCATTGTTGCTTTGTTAAAACACGACTATACTGACCTCAAATACGTTTACCATTGTTTGAGAAGTAGGAAGTAGGCGTACTTCTTCTAGTTTAAAATAAAAAGTAGGTACGTGTCTAGAGAGGGGAGGCTACCATGAGTTCCTTCCAAACCTGGCAGCTTTACTCCACTCAAAGCTGGTTTAGATTTCCTACAGCAATTATTTTGTGTATTTATCCGAACGCTTTTATTGCACAGGCTTTGAGACAAATTCCTGGAAGAAAGAACGTTCTGGAAGAAAATCAGGGTGGACCTCTCCCCTTTCTAGACTTGCACCGAAAAGTGTTCAGTACAGTGAAGTGAAGATGGTGAAGAACAATATCTTGTACTAGTCGATAATGTGGTCTACATTGGGGGCCGGGAACGCTCCAGTCAATCACAGTCATTCAGAGTTTACAACGAATATGCGCCAGCTAAACAGGACATCATAGACACAATCTGTGTGTATCTCGCCAGTTGGATGCGGGCTGAGCCGAACTGTTGCGTTCCCGCCCCAGATGTAGTCCATATACTTGTGCTCGAATAATCGAATTCGAATAATTATTCGAATAATTTATTCGAATTCGATTTTCGATTATTTGATTATTCGAGTTTCGTAAATTCGAATAATTATTCGAATTCGATTACTCGAGGTTTGCAATTTCGAATAATTATTCGAATTCGATTATTCGAGGTTTGAAAATTCGAATAATTATTCGAATTCGATTACTCGAGGTTTGAAAATTCGAATAATTATTCGAATTCGATTACTCGAGGTGCGAAAATTCGAATAATACTCGAATTTCGAATACGTGGTTGTTTCGAATGTGGCATAATGATGATTTTTGTGAGCGGCGTTCATTTCGGTGACGATTGTTTTCGATAGCACACTGTCGAGGAGCTCACCGTAACGAAAACGCATTCAATATCCTACTATACATAGAAGGGTAGTGTGTGTGTGCGTGCGTGTTTCCATCAGTCCATCACAACGGGCGTGGGGAAATGGCGTATTGGCGATACTGACCGCAGTTGATGGCGATCGACTGCGGTCCGAAGCTTCAGCCGTTGGGGTAGTCGATCTCGCTGAACACAAATCTGAAGTTCGTTTTTGAAATTATCGGTTGAAGTTGATCGAGCTATTGATTTTCAATGGGGAATTCGTTGAGGCGAATCAATTGTATGACCGGTCTTCGTCGAATTTTCAAAATCTAACTTCACATTTGCGTTCTCTGCGACCACGACTGTCATCGATGTCATACACTTGAATACTCTACGGAATTTGCACAACAAACACAAATTTCGATGGAAAATTAAAAAATGAATTCAGATTCGTGTTCAGTGACCTCCATTACCTCAGGCCTGAAGTTTCGATCTTGTTGAGTGATATTTACGAAAAATCGATAACTTGATTAATATCTCTTGATGGCAACCGTTACTGCAAAAACTAACTTAAAATTCGTGTTCAGCGACCTCGATTGCTTTGGGACTGAAACTCACAGTTTGCATATATGACGCGACTATATACAATTTCAGTTGAAATTCAAAGTTTTTCAAATCAAATTCAACGTTGTTACACGGGGAAGATTTTCTATCAGCGGTGAGATCTGGAGGAAAACTAGACCACTGCAAAAGTTGAATTGTATTGGAGTTGAGCCAACCTCTTATAAACCTTGTGGAAAAGGTACAGAAATAACTAACTACAAGGTTCTTATTCGCATTGGCGGGTTTCTTTACTCTATGGCACCTAAAGCATCGATAAGGAACAAATACCTGGGTCTTCACACATTGGCTTCTCGCAGGAAATTCTTTGATATTTGTCGGGTTTATAAGTTAATCCACTTCTCGCGCTTTGTAGGCTCCAAATTCTTTGATCTGCGTGCGTCTCAAACAAAAGGGGGGCCTGAGAAGCTTCCTATCAGTCGACCTAGGAGTAAGCTAAAGGTCGCCCTTTCTCCTCATAGGACATTGGTTTGACTCGCTCTAGGTGTGTCTTCATGTTGTTGTGTTGTTGTAATACTTCTTTCTGGCGCTTGCGCTTATCGCGAGCGTATTGGATAAATAAATAAATAAGTAAATAAACAAACCTGCAGTTGACTGCGATACGTGTATGGATGCATTATCTTGTTGGAAAATGAGGTTGTGCCTACGAAATCTTCTGAAATATGGCAAAGGTGATCTCGGAGCAATTCCTGGTAGTCTTCACTGTTCGTCCTACACGAGACGAACTTCCGAAACGAACGAGACAAGTCCGCATCCAGAAAACGCACCCCAGCCATGAGACTTTCACCGTCAAAATTGCGCCTAGGGGATACTCGACCTCTTCTCTCAGATCTCTCCAGTAGTGTAAAAGAAGTGGAATCTTGATGGGCCCGACGGGTACAGACACTATTCGAGAGATTTGAGGAGAGAGAGAAGCGAGTATTCTACAGGTGCTACTTTGTCGGTGGAAGTCTCATGGTTTCGGCTGCGTTTTCTGGATACGAACTTGTTGCCTTGGAGTTCGTCTCGCGTAGGATGAACAGTGAAGACTACTAGAAATTGCTCGGAGATTACCTTCTGCCATGTTTCATAAGATTTCGTAGGCACAACCTTATTTTCCAACAAGATAATGCATCCATTCACGTATCGCAGTCAACTACATGTTGGCTCAACTCCAACAGAACTCAACATTTGAAGTGGCCTAGCTGTTCTTTAGATCTCAACCCGAAAACTAGAAAGCTTGTGGGACATTCTTGTACACAGTGTACAAAAATGGAACCGCTCAGACATCGGTTTCTGATCTGAAGAACGCCATACTTCATGCATGGGCCAATTTTGAGCGAACTGTTATTGATAACCTAAACAATAGCATGCAAAATAGAATTTTCGATATGGTTGCAACAAAGGTGATGTGACGAAGTACTAATCTTACCTTGTTTGTAGGTACTTTTGTGATTAATCAGATTCTCTATGAAGCGAACTTATATTTTGCGCCGGTCTCCATTTCTTAAATTTTCAATAAAAGTTCGTGGTATCCTGCACTGATAAGATAAACTGCTTAGAATTCTCCTATAGAAGTTTTCCATAGTGAGGAATACGATGGTAACATTACTGAACCCCGGCAGCGGGTTCTTCGGGTACCAATGGACAAACCAGGGGTGAACCTATTTTGCAATTAGGTTTTTTTAAGTTTTAATAAAGTTTATTCGATTATTCGATTTTTTCGAATATTCGATTATTCTGAAATTCGAATAACCAAAAAAATGGGGTTATTCGATTATTCGGAAATTCGAATAACCAAAAAATGGGGTTATTTGATTATTCGGAAATTCGAATAACCAAAAAATGGGGTTATTCGATTATTCGGAAATTCGAATAAACGAAAAATGGGGTTATTCGATTATTCGGAAATTCGAATAACTAAAAAAATGGTGTTATTCGATTATTCGCTCATTCGAGTTTTCGAAAAATGGGGTTATTCGATTATTCGGAAATTCGAATAACCGAAAAAATGGGGGTATTCGATTATTCGTTCATTCGAAAAATTTTAAAAGAGCACAAGTATAGTAGTCCACATAAACGACGAGTGTCACATTATCATCTTCTGTGAAGTCTGAATCCGAGGGCAGTTCCATCTCTTCAGGGCGGAATCATTCTGTGCCGAGAGCGAGAGATATGTGAAGCTGCATCCGACACGATATGCCGACATGCGTGAACCGGTGTACGATATGTCCTCAGTGAAGACCTCGTACTCAACGTTCGGCACAATTCCGATGACGAGCCCGCATCTCATCGTAACGAATCCGAAGTTCTTCCACATGGAGAGGACCTACACCGTCCCGGCCAGCTTCACGTCGACAAGCGACGACAGGTCGACGTCGACGCCGATGTTGACCACAACCCCGGTATTGTTCCGAACGTCAACGTCAACGACATCGTCAACTACAAGGATCTTCACATCTGCACCCATTTCATCCACACCAAATCCGATTACCGAGCTGCATATGTTAAACGGATCTTCGACACAGGACACGGCCAAGCTTCATACTAGGTTAGTGGTCATTCATTTTCCTTAATTTTTGTTTAGAAATTTGAAATATGAGAAAAAAGAACTGTAGGACTGCCGGCGAAAAACCTTTCAAGAGGAGAGGTCTTAAGGATTGTGGGCTGTCCAAACTTCAAAATGCAAAATTGTTTTGTTCTTCTGCTCTTCTCCTTCCGAAGAAAGGCTGGAGTTCACCCACGGCTGAACCACATAGCAAAAAGTCTCTAAGGATCACCAAAAGCTGCGTATTGCTAGAGAATTATGTAAATATATAGTGCCTTCTATTTGCTCTTTCATTCGTCGGCGTAAAAATAACCAGACCTTCAACGGCCTGCCGGCCGCCAAACGTCTGGTTGGGGCTTCGCCCCAAACCCGGAGAATAGAACACTCCGAACGTCTTCTTCTCCTCTTTAGACCTTCTCTCATTCATTACAGTAAAAAACTGGTTTTGCTATATAGAATGGTATAGCGGAATAGGGCAAAACAGGTCCATCACCTTCACTGGACCACCCTTAACTGATCCCTTATCACTGGTTCCCATTTATTGTCAGCCCTTTTCCGGTTCACCCTTCACTGGTCCCCCCCCCCCCCTTCGTCGGTCCCTACTACTGCTCCCACCTTCACTGGACCTCCCCTTACTGGTCCCCTCTTTGCTGGTCATCCTATCCTTCACAGATCCCCATCACTGGTCCCACCCTCACTTGTCCCCCTTTTATTCATAAACCCTTTTCCGGTCCCCCTTCACTGGACCCCTTCCCCCCATTCACCGGTCCCCATTACTAGTACCTTCCTCACCGGTCCCCCTTCACCTGGTTCCCTCTTTCACTGGTTAACCTTCTATCGGTCCCCCCTTCACTGGACCCCTCCCCTCCTTCACTGGTCCACCCTTCACTGGACCACTCCCCCCCCCCCCCTTCACCGCTCCCCATTGCTGGTCCCTTCCTCACCGGTCCCATCTTCACTGGATCCCTCTCCCCTCCTTCACCGGTTCCCCCTTCACTGGATCCCCCTCACCGGTCCCCACTGCTGGTCCCTCCTTTATTGGTCAACCCTTTACCGGTCCCCCTTACTGGAACCCCATCCTTCACCGTTCCCCCATTACTGGTCCCACCTTCACTGGTAACACGTCGTCTAAATCCGGAACCCTCGCGCGACATCGGTGACACCTCTTCTGAACCCGGACGCCTGTTGAACAACGTCGGTGACATGTGTTCTCAACCTGAACGTGCTTTGCGTGACATCGTTAACACGTTGTAAGAATCCGGAACCCTGGCGCGACATCGGTGACACCTCTTCTGAACCCGGACGCCTGGTGAACGACGTCAGTGACATGTGTTCTCAACCTGAACGTGCATTGCGCGACATCGGTGACACGTCGTCTGAGTCTGGAAGGCCTTTCGCGACATTGGTGACACCTCTTCTGAATCCAGGTACCTGATGAACGACGTCGGTGACATGTCTTCTCAAGTCGGCTTTGCGCGACATCAGTCACACGTCGTCTGAATCCGAACACCCCTTGCGGGACATCGGTGACACCTCTTCTCAACCTTAACGTTCTTTGCGCGACATTGGTGACATGTCCTCTGAACATGGACGCCTGTCGACAGCTACAACAGTTGACAACTGGTGACAACTACAACTCCTTCTCCCCCCCCCCCCCCCTCCTATGCTTCCTCCCAACACATTCCTTCAGCACTTCTGTGCAAACAAACACACCCACAAACAAACGACCGTTCTCGCTTATATATAGTAGGATAACGTCGCTAAAGGTCGACATCTCCGTCGGTCATAAAGGTCACTACACAGGAGCTGTTATCGACACCTTTTCACTGTTGAAGGTCTGATAAGAGTATCGCACAAACTAAATGCGTCTTATCGCTAGTGAAGAGCATCTATCGTCCAATCAATTATTGATTTAAGACTTCAAAAAACTAGATATGAGAGCCTGTGGTGATTGATTTTTTTTTTTGATTTTAGATTTACAAAAAAAAACTAGAATGAGATCATTTTATGAGATTTCCGAGTTTTCTGGGATCCACACATGCTCCACGCTGACGTTTGCACACATTCAACCGTTTAAATTAGGATTGACGCGATATCAACGTGTTCGATCTACAGGGTGCGTAAAAAGTATTGACGCAGTAAATGACGGCTGTGGAAATAGTATTGCGCAGTAAGTTTTAAAATATTCACTTGAGAAATATGGAAAATGATCTTGCAAACACGATAGAATAACTCGTAATTGACATTGGCTCCTTTACTGCGAATACAGGAGCGAAAACGAGGGAAAAATTCATGAACACGCGCCGCAAGCGCTTGCTTGCATTTCGTTCCGTGCTTTGAACAGGGTAGCCTTCTGCGACTGGTCACTTCTGTTGAAAGTAGCCCAGACCTCATTCTCCAAAATCGCCTCAAAAGAGTAATCCAGCGGATTCATGTTTAAGCTGTGCTCGTCTGAGAAGCTGTCCACACCTGCGCGCCTTATCCGTTTGCCGTTATCGGACAAAGATTGATAATTTTGGATTTGAACGTTATCGTGCTTGAACATATTGTAATCATCATCTGTTATGACAGAGCCGTGGCTGACGTTTGGGTTGCTGACCTCTTTCCTCACCAACCGTTTCGAACAGCGCCTAATTTTCTTGTTAAGGAAGTATTAAGCTCTTTGGGTAACAGACAAAAAAAGGGCCACCGTAGCGATGACGATCATGTTTCTTCAGTTTTTTCGTGAGTGTTTTTTGAGCACTATACAGGCAACAAAAATAGCACACAAAAACCTAGGGGGTAGAAAGAGAAAGCTGTAGCTGAAACAAAAAGTAGGTGCGTCAATACTTTTTACGCACCCTGTAATAATCAATATCAACCGATAGTGATCAATTTTGCTCAGATTTGACAGTTAGAGACACTCTTAATTTGACAGTTGAAGGCACAGGTGTATGACAGCCACTGGATTCCGCATACGACACCGAATAGGTCGTATGATCGATACAGATCGATATTTTCGTACGTTAGACAGGTCTGATACCTTGCGGAAGGAATCGTGTAAAAGTGGTTGCCTCTGCACTAACATAACACTGATTTTATCCTGTTTAACCGTTTAAAATTCGGAAGTAGGAAAGCGGATTGTCAGTGGACGATGTTTACAATAAAAAATATTATCGATCAATAATTCGATATAAATCGATTAGTAATTCGATGTTGATGCTTAAACCAGCACTCGTCCAGTTCGGCGATTGGGTTGGCTGAGAAGAAAATTGTATAAAAACTATTATTCTGTCGTCTTAGCGGCCAGCCTGACTAATAGGTGATCTTCGTTCAATTGATCAAGTTATCGATCGGTTAATCGATTTTGTTTATTTGTTGAGGAGCTCGTTCTGCGAGCATCATGCGTGCGCCATTCCAACTTCTAACGAGAATATGAAGGCAAACGTAGAAAATATTGATCAGTATTGATCAGAAACTTTTGCGAAGAAGTCGAGCAGCAAATGGCTAAATACTGGTCTATTTTTCAACCCCTGCGCCCTACATAGGTATACAAAAAAATCAGAGCTACTACGGTACAGCCTATAGACATGTCTGAATTTCCAAGTAATTCCTTCTCAAATGTTGGAGATTTTTCATTATGTAAAATATGTACTATGAATTTCAGCAATACATTGGTGATATCGATTAATGACGTTTGTTACTTAATTATTTAGCAACATAACGTTCAACCTCTCCGCTAATGACACTGCACTTCTCATGGAAAAAGCAGCTGAGCCACAGGAGGACCTAGCACTTCTGTTGTGAATGTAAATCATTCTTCCTCATGGAAAAATGCTTCCATCAGTGCTTCGGCATGCAATTGCAACCTCATTTTGATTTCGTTGAAGGCTGCAACAAGATCGAGGTCGTCGTCTAGTTAACTGTTTGCTTTTCATCCTATTTTTTCACTTTATGGTTTCACTTCACGCTCTCCTGAAATTTCTGTCATACAATGGGATTTCAATTCACCAAGGTATGGCAAGCAGTCAGCCAGATGTCGGCTTTGATAATGTGCGCTTCCTTTACGAGGAGTAGAATCTCGTTTTCTGTGATTTTTCTTGTTGTCATTGAATCGTTTGCAAAATAAATAGTAATAATTGTAATGGTCTGTGTTTGAAAACAGAGTTTCAATAGGCCCTAAACAATTTCTTTTGCGAAGCCACTTCTCGAAACGTAATACTTTGTTTAATGATTAGATAAAAGCAATTGAGCTTCACACAAAGCTTCCGGCAGATTCCGAAGTTTCGAGACGAGTGTCGCCTTTTCTGTGTCGATACGAGTCGATGGACTGAAGATACGCCAATCGACTGGATCCGGTAAGTGATACGGTCCGGGGCAGCGAGATTTCACTCACTGAACTGAAAGCGACATTCTATAGGTACTACATATATCATTCACAGATGATCAACTACAATGCTATTGAATTCAGAACTTCTAAGGATGCTAGTCGTTTTTGTGGCCTACATGGGTAGAAATGAATGTGTCAGACCAATCAAGATACATCGTACTGGCATTCCACCTAAAGGAGCAGGTACGATCGCTGCCAAGTTCGATCGGTGCTGCGAGTGGTTGTGATGGCTGGCGTGTTTCTATCTCCTGCTGCAGGCCACATTAGCGATAAGCACTTAAACTTACCATCTTCTTCGATTTGAGGTCGGCGATGTGAGACTGCTACCACTGGAGCCAGTGTTTCCTTCCTCTGATATCACTTCGCCTGCCTCATTCGTCTTAAACTTATTGATGCTTTCTGCACCTCCTTCGCGCTTCAAATTGTCCTCAGAAGACCTGGAATTGGATCGATCATATAAGCTCAGCAGTTGCCCACGATGGAACACATGCCTTTATGTTTCAAACGAGTAACTCACGTATAATTCGGATCTTGACCCTTGCCATGGCCATGCCACTGGAACATCTCATTAAACCCGCAACGCTTCCAGAGCAGTAAAACCAGAAATGCTAGCGAAAGCAGTGCGATCAATATAGAAATAATCATGATTACGTAGATCCACCTGAAAAAAAGGAAAATCAAAAATTACCACAGAAGCATCTTCACAAAAGCAAATTTAGAGCAGTGTTGCCGAATCATGCACGTATTACTGATTTAGTTTCGATCTATTCTGAAGAAGACGTAATGAATGCACGCCTTCCGAAAATTCTCAATCTGGCTCTTTCAAAACGATGGAGAGTGAAACATGACGAAGAATTCAAAAGCCGATCTGGCATTGAACGGGAGGACCTTCTAAGTTCGTTCCCTTTCTTTTTGTAGATTTTACGAAACTTTCAATATGTATTGAAGGAGCATTTCCAAGAAAAGGTACTAGTCGCTGATGTGGCCTACATGAACGAGAAGGACGCACGGCACCAATTATAAGCAATCGGAGGGCCAAACACCCGCTAAACCAACAATCATCACCGGACCGAACGCGTCGTACTGCGTGTCAGCACCGTTCAATGCCGTCTGATTGGTCTTGTGCGCCCCTCACTCCCCATGTAGGCAACATTGGCGACAAGTACCACAAGCTATCTATCTTTGTTGGTAAGCTGTGAAATGTAGTTGTTGAAAAATTTAAAAATGCCCAAATGCATGTAAATTTCAAACACTTGTATGCTGAAGGGTTTCAGCGCTACAATTTTTTCGTAAATGTCACCAAGACCACTAACATTGGCTCCCCACATAAATAAAGGTTCCTAATCTAAAACACTGGTGGGAAACGCACACTGGCACAGATCCGCTGTGTCCTGTTGAAGTAGTCGTATTCGGGGCCACTTCCTGATTGTAGTCCGTCGTGGCGTTCTTGATGCTTGCGATTGTAGATGAGTCCTAAGCATACAGTACAATTCTCAGGTCTCCAGAATCCTCAAATATCATTGAGTTGAACGACATAATTGTGCAGTAAGACTTGTGAGACGAATAAGGATAAAGGATGGCGTTACTCAAAACCTTTTGGGATGCGCCACGCATTCTACTTCTACGTGATATCTTGGAGGCGAATGCGTATTTGGCCGTACAATGACTTACGGTGGTCAGCCACTGGACAAGTCAGCGCCTCCCCCACCCACCCCACCTAAAAGTGCGGTGCCTGAGCGGGAAATCCGAACCAGGAACCTGGTATTGGGTACACGCAACAGCCTGCACCTCCTCTGACTGTCCCAAGTTGAATAGGTGCAATATTGTGCGCTTTTCTTCAAAACAACCAATATTATTGGAAAATTCGAAGCAGATTTTTAGAGGTTTTTAACTTCTACACTGTAATATATTTCCTAAGATATCTAGAACTAAAGCACAGAGTCTAGCATTTAGTTTTGTAAAATAAAAATTGGCTCTCTCTTAGTCTGAGGGATCACTGAACGCTTTGTGTTCGATAGCAGCTGCAAAAATGGGAATGAACTATTGTTCCGAGACAACATGCTGACCTGCCATATGAGTGGACAGTGTTCTGGAAATTCGTACACCATGGAATATCTGACCATTTGTGTGTTCGATACACTTATCGACCAGTACCCCTCCCCTCCCCTTGAATACATGTAGGATTCGCTCAAATGTAATCAAATGAAATTGAACTTTTCTCTGAGCTTACGGCAGTTAATTATCGTTCAAGGAATGACCATCGAACACCAGTCCAATGAATCAGATTGTCGAAAATTGAGTGGCTCAGGCATGCGGCCCCGTAACTGACTGAATCTCGATGCACCATGTTGGCTGTGAATGTTTTCGTCGCAGCTGTTCGAGAAAGGTCCGAAGAAGGTTTCCCGGGGCCGCATTCGTGGGTATGCGGGGTATATGGGGGTAGAGATAAGATAAGAGCCAGGTAGAGATAAGGTAAGAGTCAGAGACGCGGGCTTTATCGTGGGTATCTCTACCCCCTATACCCGCGGGTTAGTCGTTGATGAATCCGGCCCCTGAGCTCAATTTGTTACCCTAACATGACGCTCGAGCAGGGAAAACCAACTGAGCTACTCTGGCACAAGAAAAGAATAGGTACGTACGAACAATGGGATTATCGATCCAGCAGTGATCCAGTGTTTCGGAAGTGAACTGTTCTAAATTTTTAAAAGAATTTTGCTTACTCCCTATGTATCCAGGTCAAGAAAAACGTTGAGAGAAAATATTCGATTTTAAAGGGATTGGACATAAGCATAGACTAAATAAGATATCCGATAAGGGAAACTCACTAAACCCATATGATCGAATGATAGAAGTGCAAAGCATGAAGTTTTGCGGCATAATGTAGAGTGGCGTTTAGCTTCTCATCTACTTTTATTAACAAGTCTTCGACAAATTTCGTTTAAACAAACGAAGCCCTTAGGGATTGATTGACAGTTATAACTATATCATTAAGGGCGCGTGTAGCGCAGTCGGAGGAGGCGCCGACTGTCGCGTGCATCCGATACCAGGTTCCTGGTTTGGATTTCCCGCTCAGGCCAACCAAGCCTTCCACCCCTCCGGGGTCGGTTAATTGGTACCAGACTTGTCTGGGAAGGATAGAGCGCTGACTTGTTCATCGGCAGACCACCGCAAGTCATTGTATGGCCAAATACGCATTCAAATCGCCTCCACGATATCCCGTAGAAGTAGAATGCGTGGCGCATCCCAAAAGAGATTGAATAACGCCGTCCTTTATCCTTTATCTTTAACTATATCACTAAAATTTTAAGCGAATAAAAGAGCAAAGTAAAAAGTAACTGAAGCATAAAAAACATCATCTAAAAATTCACACCTTGAATGGATCCACGAGAATGTTACCGACTTCCTCAACGATTTTGTTCAGTCCTTCCATATAGTTCCGCTCGAGGAACATATTCTTGTACTGACTCAATGACGTATTCATGCGGTCCTTCGGAAACACAAGGTCGGAGCCTGTCTGAATTTACGTGTAATCGCATTGACCCATCTTCCTTTATGCTACACTGGCAAAAGTAAATGAAACTGCTCTGCCTTTCTCTGGAATGCTGCCAGAAAAAAAAGAACTGAAAAGAAGAGCTAATTCGCCAGTCTGTCCATCTGTCTATCCGTCAGCGCAAATTAAATTTCAGCTCTAATGGTTTCACAACAACACGATAATATTGGCTCTTGCTCAGGGTTAACCGCATCAAGTGCGTATCAGGTGAATACTGAAGCCGTTGGAGGACTTCATAGAAAGTAAGCAATATCGATTGGTCAGTCAATGGTGACCGATTTTGTCGACGTTCGTTAAAAAATGACCGTTCCAAATGGAAATCATAAATAATATGTACAACACACACATATGAACACATACATATGCCTGCTAATGGACGGAATTCAGACGTTTAATAATATCGATCGCCATTCAAGAACTATTCATAATGTCGGTCGCCCCCTGGCTAAAAATCCTAGCAGCCTCCAAAACGAGTAAACATCATCGGTCGATAAAAATCGATCGTTTGATAGTTTGAAGAGTGAAACACGCGAATATGTTGGCCGGTGTACATGGTCTGAGCAGACAACATTGATTATTAATCAGTTTTGATCGATATTGTCGATTTTGCATGGAAATTGCCTGACAGACTTGACGACACAGAAAACGGTATCCATCATTCGTATTTCTGCCCAAACGTGATCGTTTCACGCGGGAACGAGGCTATAATGGTCGATAAGACAGCACGACAAAACAAAATTAGCAATTGGCTGGACAAAAACGATTGATATTGTCGGTACTCTTCCAAAATGGGCTGAAGGCCTCTATGCATATAAGCAGTATTGATTGATCAATTCCTATCGTGCGATCACCAACGCTTGAGCGATACTATTGATTCTCATCCTGAACTAGTAGTCAATCGAACGATATCGTTATCGAATCGTGTCGATCGGGTAATCGACAAAATCGATATTATCAACGTCTAGCCAGCGAGGATCCCCATGAGTCAGATATACAGCATCACACGGCTAATCAATAACGCGATAGTGTGGACCTTCGTTTATAATTTGATGGTTGAAGTGGAAATTGCGCAGACATTTTCGCCGTGTGCCGTGTTGCTGGCAGTGTTGATCGACAAACTAATATCGATTAAATTTATCGACTTCAGACCGGTCGATGTGCCGCCTGACTGTACCTAGAACGGCAAATAAAGACGCACCCAAACATAGAGCTCCTTGGCGAGTTCGACTCCAAGAATGAGAATGTAGTTCTTACACGGTTGCGCATCAAGTCCAAACGCTTCGCGTAAATCGTGTCCGAAAGTCGTCTGTAAATAAATTCAGTCCCAATCAACGGTTATCCGCGCTTCGACGCTCACCAAGTCTTTGCTGGTGATATTCTGATTGGAAGTGGTGTTGATTCTTCGCGCCAGAATGACGAATATTCGCACATCGGTCACATTGCCCATAGTACAGTTCTCTTTGGCCTCTTCTGTGTATTGAACATCAACGTTGAGGAGTCCTGAAATGACCGGTGCTTCTCACGCAGAAATGTGTATTGCCACCGTTGTCTTTAAAACATGATGTATCTATGTAAGATGCGCATGCGCTATAGTTGTGCTCTTCAATTTTTTTTCGAATATTCGAATGGTTTTGAATGCTCACAAATTTCGAATATTCGAATTTGAATATATTCGAAAAAGCGGTTTTCTGAATACTCTATTTCGATGGCATTCGAAAAACGCAATTTTTGATTGTTTGATTCGAATACTTAAATTTGAATAAAAATCACTCGAATGGCTTATAGGTATTCGAGCACAACTGTGGCATGCACGTATATAGGACGATGGAACACAGTTAAAGTGAGGATGATTCTGAAACTTCTAGAGATCAGTATTAGGTGAATCTACTCAATGACCAGCTCGAAGGGCAACTATAGTTCACCAGTGAAACTTCACCGGTAAGTGAACGGAAATTCCTCAGAAGTCGGACTAGCTACTTTGAGCAGAAGTTTGAAACAGGTTAGAACTTGTCAATTACTACTTTTTCGACTGTCGTCATAGAAATTTCGTTAAAGGTTCAAGAGAAAGGCTGTTCCGCTGGCGTTGAATTTCTGCGGTCAACTCCAGTTGCTCTTTTAGTTGACCGCTGCGAGTGTCTTAAACATTTTAAGATGAAAGCGTACGGTGACGAATAATTAGTGTAATTGCGCTGGAGACGTCGTGTCCCGAACGCTCCAGGATGCTCTTGCCTAAAATCCCGTTGAACCTCTAAAGAAAAGTGGACCATCAGTAGGTAAAAGCTCTGTCACCGATCAGTGAATTTCATGCAACGAGCGGTTCCTCTTCGACTTCATCGAATGCTCACTCGCCGTTGACCACCAGCGATTTCACGATTACTACTGTCACAGTCATGCTTCACTGCTATGCCTTAAACCAGGTTCTATAGCGTAGCACAGCTTTTATTGCCGTATGTATTCTGCGAGAGTGCTTTGAAAGGCTTCCCAGGAAGTAAAAAATTTGCTCGGCTAATCGATACCAATCAATATTACCGACTGTATCCAAAATGTTCTGGCTTTGGATAGTGATTTGTTGACGAATGTGGAGACCTATGGAAAGAGGAACTCAACAACTGTAAAGGCGTCCGGAAGCCAGTAGTTGATCAGCCATTTTATCATCTTAAACGATATTAACTGGTCGAATCCGAACAGATTTCACTGCTGGTAATCAATAACAATCATCGAATCCGAACAGATTTCACTGCTGGTAATCAATAACAATTAATCTCTCAATTTCCATCAATGGAATTTATGAGGTACGAGCTAATCCAATTTGGTGGTGGCCAGTACGATCCTTCTTCTTCTTCTTCTTCTTCTTCTTCTTCTTCTTCTTCAGCGTTTGTCCAGCTTTCTTGCGGGGTCCGCTTTCCTGGAATACTGGCGCCACTTTTCCCGATCAAATGCCTGATCAGGGTGTAACCTAGCAATCTTCAAGTCCTGGTGCAGCGAATCAAGCCAGCGCTGCTTTGGTCTCCCTCGTGGCCGCTTTCCGGGCACATCGAAGTTAAGGCCAGTCTTTCGGACAGAGTCACCGCTTGCACGAAGAACATGGCCGTACCATCTCAGACGAGCTTCACGCAATTTCTCAACTATCGAGGTGACACCAAATCTTTGCCGAATAGAGTCGTTGCGCACACGGTCCAAACGCGTAACTCCGGCCGTATACCGCAGCATCTTCGTTTCCATTACGCTTAGGCGCCTTTCAATTTCTTTGGTAACGGGCCAGCACTCAGCTCCGTAAAAAGCTACAGGTCGAACGACTGCTCTGTAGATCTTCGATTTAAGCCGCTCTGGTATCTTCTTCTCGCAGAGCACTCCCGTCAGAGAGCGCCACTTGGACCACGCTGCACTCACGCGTGAATTGGCTTCAACGAGTAGACCGCAATCGGACGCGATTGCTGATCCCAAGCACTTGAATACCGAAGTACGTGGCAGCTCAATGCCATTTACCTTAATGGAGGTGGACTCATTTTCGTCAGTCGTCATATACTCGGTCTTCTTGCCATTAAGTTTGAGTCCAAATCTCGGTACTTATGAAGCAGAGGGCCCGTGGTGCCGTGGGCTGCCGGGAAACATGTTAACGCGGCAACGGCGACGGGAACGCGGCGACCCACGGCACCCGAGGGCGGGTGCTTCATAAGTACCGGCCCTATGGTGCCGTGGGTTTGCCGCGTTAACATGTTTCTCGGCAACCCCACGGCACCACGGGCCCTTTGCTTCACAAGTACCCAAATCTCTCCAAGCCATCGCACCAAGCTTGTAGCTGCCGCTGGAGTTCAACCTTATCTTCGCAAGCGAGCATTACATTGTCAGCATCCAAGGGACTGGCCGCTAAAGATCACGTGATATGGCATCCATAACGACGATGAAGAGCAGTGGGGAGAGCGCAGAACCTTGATATACTCCGACAGAGATGGGAAAGTCCATCGACGTACCTGCTGGCGCTTGGACTCTACTCCTTGGACAAGAGTAGAGTAGCCGCACCCACTCAATAAGCTCTTCGGGAACATTATGCTGTCTTAAAGCATACCATATCACTTCACGAGGAACGCGATCGAGGGCCTTCTCCAAGTCGAGGAAGGCAAGATGCACCGGCTTCTGCTTCTCGCGGTGCTTTTCTATAAGTAGACGAACGGCGTGTATGGCATCGATGGTGCCACACCCAGGTACAAAGCCACACTGGTTGGTAGAAAGCTGGACGAGGTTACGAATGCGTCCATCAACAATTCGCTCAAAGATCTTCATGCTATGCGAAAGCAAACGAATTGGACGGTAGCTTGTGCAGTCCAGTACGATCCTTCCACAATAATTAAATAATACTTAAAGATGTTCGCGATTTTTGGGGTAAAAGTGAAGTGTTTATGGCTCAAGTCATAAATGTGGCCCATTTGAATAGTTGAGAGCTCGTCACACTGAATAAGGTCTTATTGACACCACAAGGAAAATGTGCTATGGTGCCCTGATTGGGTGTAACCTGTTCGGTAGGTAATCTGATTGGTTGTGGTTTTCTGGCGCGTTCAAGCCTCTCTATGCAGTCCATACTGACGAGTACTACCATGCTGGAACTCACTTTGAGTTTGTTTGGCTATGTTGTCGTTGATCGTCTGCCGCCACGTGTCCGTAAGGATTCGATCTGGATCGCATAGAGTGGAGTGCTCAACGGTGTTACATTTGGCAGCATTTGTCCTCGGATCAGGATACGTGTTTGGCTCCCATTGCTGAAGAACAGTTGATTAAGTTGGAAGAAGATTTCATTATTGCTGTTTCACAAAATGGTCGTAAAAACTCCACGAAAGTGAAGAGTCGAGTCTAAAGGGTAGCGCAGAGCTTTATCGCAGCCTGACGCGGCGTGAATCTTTACTCCAATATTGATTGGTCTCACCGCTAATCGATATTAAGCATCACATGGCGCCGCGATGGACAATATAAAGCTTATGCAGCTAGATACTAAGTGAGCTTGTCATCGCAATAAGGAACTTTCCGATTTTTGTTCAACCTTTGTTCCTCCAATCAAGCAGTTAACGCAAAATTTTTGAGAAGAAAAAAGCTATGAAGATCCGGTTTTTAGAGTTGTTTCCGTTTTCGTAATCATTCCTTCCTAAACCTCCGGTGCCGCTTCGAAATACTATGACGATCACGCTTACAAAGACGTCACTTTCAGGCGAATGTACGGGCATTGTCACAATTACGAGAGGACATCCTTCATCAGAGACCGGGCGAAGAAAAACGAGTCCGAAATCTATTTAGGTTCACCAGAAATTGACACGTGTCGGTAGGTCGGTAGTTACCTCAGTGTCAGCTCGTAATACTGTTCCTGACGCTATAATAAGGGAGAGCAGTGAAAGCATAACAGCATCGATGATCGGTCTCCGAAGTGTACTGTTCAACGGTTTCGGTTCTGAAATACGCAGCAATAAATATGACAAAATTTACGCAGAAGGCTGCAAAGAAAGGAGATGTCGTCAGGAGGCTACTCGGCTGCTTTTCATATAATCGAGAAGAAATCGAGTTCAAAGAGCTGAATTCTAGAAACAGATAATTGCAGAAAATTTTCTCAGAGGCGTAAAAGTCAACTATTCACTTATAGAAATCACAGCATTAATTTAAAGGGCAGCTGATTGGTCAGTAGCTTAAAAGCGTTTCTCCTTCGGAAACGAAGAAAAACTATGCATTGATTTCTCTAGAAAGCTCACATCTTCTAGAGGTCGCGTGTCCTTGTTAGATACAGCACTGGTGCTGCAGAAATTACACACTGAAGTTGCATCCACAACATTCTGTTAAAGTGAAATGCTTGGTGTGGTCAGTGTTATTTGGTCCATAAGGGTTAATTAAATGTTGATCTTTGCTCATTTATGCGCACGTGTAGCGCAGTTGAAGAAGGCGCTGGATGTCGCGTGCAACCGATACCAGGTTCGTTTCCGGTTCCCGCCTAGGCCAACCAGCCCATACCCCTGGGAACCGAAAAAAATAAAGCGCTGACTTGTTCATCGGCTGGCCACCATTCTATGGCCAAATACGCATTCAAATCGCCTCCACGACATCCCGTACAAGTAGAATGCGTGGCGCATTCCAAAAAGGATAAAGTAGTGCCGTCCTTTATCCTTATCCTATACTCATCTGATTATTTAGATGACCGCTCTAGTTTAGTCATACCGACGGAAGTAGAGAAAAGGGGTTCGGCCTCGTTTTTGTCCACAGAGTCCGGCAATTGTGCCCAAAATCCTTTAAAATGTTAAGCAGGAACGCATACACATTTTCCCGTAACATTATATCTAAGCCTGCCTTAACTATGGTGAAGCTGCTGGTTATGGAAGAAATACAGTGTAGACCACGTCTGTCTCCAGACTTGCATAACCATGTCCGTTATTCATCAGCTTAATGTTTTCTTCGTAAAATCCCACTTTCTGTCATGAGGTAGGTAAAAGCTGTGAAACTTATAGTACCACTAATCTGACCAAAACTTTTGCTATAGGCTGCAGAGCAGTTGTGAAGTTTTTGTGGTAAAATCATCTTATCTTAGAGGATTCAGCAAGAAGCAAAGAAGTTAGCAAAATCTTCAGTTACGGCCTAACATCGCGAAATGTGAATTTTGCCTGATCAAAACTTTAGAAAACTAAAACAATAAAATTGAAACTGAAAGTTTTGGAAGTTTTTGGTTTGAAAATAATATATGACGCATTTCGTAAACTTCTGTGACTTTAATCGGTTTGGTGTTTTTAAATCAACTGAATTGAAGAGTCATATCTAAACGTTTTAAACGTAATTTTAGTATTACATGTGAGATTAGGTTCAATGCATACTAAGTTGGGTTATTGATCCAGATCAAACATTTCAAATAGAAGCAAGAAGGGTCAAGTTTAAAGCTTCTCAGCATCAGTGAACTATAATAGTCATAAAATTTTCTCAGAATCGATGTCGATTAGGGTGGCTTAAAACTATTGATTGATTAAACTTGTCATCATTAAGGGATTGAGTAACAAATATAGGAGCTGAAATAGACACCGAAAACATCTATTTATTTACTTATCCCACGTTAACTAAATAACGTGCCAAAAAACGCCATTAACACAACACAACAGCGCCATGAAAAAATTGTGTTATAGCTAAAACAAGCACAAAATACAACTTTTAAATTCCTGTAGCAATTGTCATTTCTATATCAATTACTATAGCCATTTATTATATGTAAATTATTTATTACCTAGTTGTTATGACGACGTTCGCCGAATTTTATTAAGAGTGGCTCTAGATAGGTTTTTTTTTGCAAAAGAAATTGTTGGCTCTTTGGACGCTGATTGGATTTTTCCTAGTATAATGATTAGCAAGTTGATTAGTTCAAATATTTAATTCTTATTCTTAGGACGACAAACAAAAGCGAAGAACCATGATTTCATCATTAACCGAGAAAGCGAATCCAAGTTGGAGACCTTGGAAACAAAAGAGACGTCCAGCACTAACAGGAATGATGCTAGGAGGTTTTTGGAGAAAAAGGACCACAGTAGAGTATGGCTAGGCGGTGACAGAGAGCACGGAATGAAGGGAGGGGGGAAGTCGTGGCGAATGGACCTGAGATAGCGCATCCGTGCACAAAGTGGACAGCTTGCGAACATCCACTCGATGTGCTGGCGAGCGGAGCACGGCCGACCGTCTCACCTTGAACAAGGGCAAACAACCCGCTGGCCGCTCATCTACTTCATATATCCGACAAATTTGCGCCTCCTTCACTGGAATCCGAGTCGAATCCAGCTGCGAGCGAACGAAGGCGAAAGGACGCTCGAACAGTAAGGCCAAGGGTGGTACGTCTTCACGAAACGATAGCAATTCCAGGTATTGAGCTCCCAGTTCCATCCTCTGACAAAACCTCTTCTCCACGACAACAACTCACCAACAACACACCGGCGACGGTGCGCACAAAATAGACTCGTTGGCGGTCTGGGTAGTGATTAATTACCATTGTACCTGCCTGATAACTATTTTTGAAAACACTTTTAGACGTTCTACCTCTTACCTCTTACCATTCTCCGCATCAATTTCACAACATCCCCACTTAGCGAAACAATAATTGACAGGCTTTTTCAGTTCTATGTATGCATTCAGGTTTGGGTATTTCAAGGAAGGTCAAAGAAGTGACCATGAAGATTCTTAAAGCGAGCTATAGGGTTGATCGAAAAGTCTTGCAACACTAGTACAACAACACTACAATACAATACCATACAATATAATACAATATACAAAAACTTAGTCCACGCTATATTCCCCATCCAAGTCTAAGATCCCGTCCCATCTTTCAGGCAGCCTTTCAATTCCTTTCTGCCAGAAATCCGAGGGCTGTGAGGAAAAGAATTCAGAAACCTCCATTTCCAGTCGAAGTCGATCATCGAACTCTCTACCTTGAAGATGCTGCTTCAGAGATCTGAGCAGGTGGTAGTCAGAAGGAGCGAGGTCTGGAGAGCACGGTGGATGGGGCAGAACTTCCCGCCTAACTCCTGCATTTTCTCGCCACTCTTGCGACATGAGGACGCGCGTTGTCGTGCGGCAGGTAGACATCTTCCCGTTCTGGGCGTTTTTGGCGCATGGCGTCGGCCAAGCTCCGGAGCTGGGTGGCATGGACAGATGCTGTGACTGTGGTCTCACTATTCAGCAACTCCCAGTAAAGCATGTCTTCTGAGTCCCACCAGCAACACAGAAGAACCTTCTTTTCGCAGTGTCCATGTTTCGGTTGTCTTGAAGTCGGTTCTCCACGTGGGAGCCATTGGCTCTTGCGGGTGTGGTTAACATAAAGAACCCAGCTTTCATCAGCAGTAACAATATCCTTCAGAAAATGCTTTCTGTGCGGGCGAAGAAGCAGCAACTCAGCTACACTGATTCGGCGTGTCTTGTCAGAGTCCCGCCGCTCATGTGGTACCCAAGACGACAAAACTTTGCGGTACCCAAGGATCTCCAGCTGCCTTGCGACGGCGCTTTGCGTACATCCAAGTGTCGCCGCCAATTCGCAAATGGTTGAATTTGGCTTCACCTTGAAGGCTTCGCGCAAACTGTTTTCTTCCACAACAGAGGGGCGTCCGGAGCGAGGAGGTCGATCTTCGAGAGAGAGATCTCCAGCCTTGAAGCGCTGATACCAACGGGCCACTGTGGAATAGTGAATGACTTCCTCCTTGAATTCAGCGCAGATGTTGGAGGCTGCACTCGATGCGGTATGGCCTTGTAGAAATTCGTAGCAGACAATAGGTCGTGGGATGCTGCTGCTTATCGTTGACATTGTTGCTGTATTCGTACTCGACGAGGCCTTATATATACCATTTTCAGTTGAAATTCAACGTTTTTCAAACCAAATTCAACGTTTTTCAGGTCAAATTCAACGTTCTACTGGAATCTTCTCCCGTATCATATAAACGGACCCCTCCACTCTGTCTTGTCATTGGGCGATTTGCCAAGTTTGCAGGCAACATAAAGGATAAAGACCAGACAAGTCTGGTACCAATTCACTGACCCCGGAGGGATGGAAGGCTTGGTTAGCCTGGGCGGGAAATCCGAACCAGGAACCTCGTATCGGGTGCACGCGACAGTCGCGCCTCCTCCGACTGCGCTACACGCGCCCGGGGGTGACATAAGCAACGATAAACAAGACGTTCAACAAAGCCAGTCAGAAGGAGATCTTGGTCAAGCTGGTGTTCCTCGACGGAAGGATCACACACGACGCTGCTTAGATTGCTGGTGTCAATGAGAACACTGCAACACTGCACGAAGCATTATCAACTCGTACAAACGAAAATGCGAAATGGTTGAGAAGGCGAAGTAGAAGACAAGGAGAAATAGTTCTAATTGGTAGAGAAGGCGAAATAGTTCTATTTTTCTTCCTTTAAAAAACCGTTCTAATTTTCTAACAGCTCTAATAGTAGAGAAGACCAAATAGCTCCAATTTTCGTTGAATAGCCTTTTTCTGTTGGATAGCCTACAGTTCTGATTTTCGTTGGATAGCCTTCAGTTATAATTTTCTTCCTTAAAATTAATTCTACTAGAACCTCTCGTCTAATTGCCTTCCTTTGTTTGTTGGATAACCCTCAGTTCTAATTTTCCTGCTTTAAAAAATAGTTCTAATTTTCTAACAGTTCTAGTAATGGAGAAGGCGAAATAGCTCAAAGTTTCGTTGGATATCCTTTTTTGACATGCTGGAATTTTTGAGAAAAAGTAATTGTTGAAGCGTAGAACTCGTAAAGAAGATGCGAAATTTGACTCGAAGGTCGTTGATTTCGATTTGAAAAACCTTGAATTTGATTTGAAAACGTTGAAATTGGTTTGAAAAACGTTGAATATCAACTGAAAATGGTACGCTAGTGCGCTTGAGGAAGCTTCGAGAATGTACTGTGGTGCCGCCACCAAGATCAATACTGTAAGAGCTTCAACAAATTTAACAGGCAGTAGCGCAAAGTGTTGCAAGACTTTTCGATCAACCTATTATATAAGAGTACGGGGCTTTGTTGGGGAATCATGAGGCCAAATTGAGCTCTACAATACCAGCCCTATCTTTTGTCCATTCGGCGCAAAACTGTGCCTTTTGCGCCGTTTTGGGCGAGAAAGCGCCGTTTCAATAATTGCTTCAGAGTGGTTTATCTTTGCCAGGATTATGATTCTTAGAAGGATGATCACATTTCCTATGCAATGATGTAAGAAAAGTTCAAAAATTTTGAACATGAAAATCTGGCAATAGGAGGGCTATGGTATACATATGTCTAAAAGCTACACTGAGTTTACGACCTCTCCCTCCTTCCTCAAGATAATTACCTCTTGGGGAACTTTTCCCTTTTGATAAGAGGTGACAGCACGATGCACGATTACAGGACTGTGGAAGCACCCCGTAAACGTTTCGACAACGACCATTCAGATCGCAACAAGTTCGAGAATTTCCTTCCAAATGTTAAACTGTGCCAGACGACTGTCAAATGACCTCATGGTCAGTAGGCCATCAACGAGAAGGCACAGTTCTTGTTGATACTCTCGGAAAGACCGCAGTTAATTATTTAATACCGACCGTGTTAGGACGGTTTGAGGTCTGGTGCAATGCAAAGCCACACCACCATGTCGAATACCATATCGTTTCAAATTCTTTGAAGGAAAGACGCTTTCCGAATGATTAATCCGTCGTAAAGTGTCGCTTTGTCATGACTTACTTTAAATTTACTCTTGTGGAATCGAGCTAACACAATTCGAATGTGTTCAAGTCGACAACCTAAGGCATAGTTATGGAGCGTCTCTATACATTGATAAAAATGTAAAAATCGCCACTAGCAGTACATGAACCCTACCTCGGAATCGATCTCTTGGTCACTCTCTGTACGTCCGCGACGCTATCCACTCGGCCATCCGATCCATGTTGGATTCTCTGTGGATGCCTCATCTGAATGGCCTTCTCGCTTCTATTAGGGATTTGTCAAATCGCACGTTTTAGCAATGATTGAGCGAAGCTCTACACCTTTTGCAGGATTATTTCTGACAGCGAAAAGGGTATTGGAATACGGCAGTTTTGCGTTATCAGACCATCGCTGGAGCGTTACAATTATTCGACGTTTCTGACCTACCCAGGGGTCTGCAGGAGTTTGGAAACCACTACGGTGCTTTTCTAGACAACAACCTACAGTCCATAGGTCGCTTTGAGGTTTTACACGATTACTTCATCGACCTTCCTCGTTAATACATCACAATTTTTGATGGCATTTTAGATCTGAAAAACGTATATGTAAGAAAATAAATGTAAAGAAAAAGTAGACCCTGATGAATTCTCATTTCGGATGCGCCACGCACTCTACTTGTACAGAAAATCGTGGATGCCATTTTTTTATTTTGAAACGGCTAGCCAACTACGATGAAAAAGCAGAGTTTTATTATTTTCTGACAAATCTGCTGCCAAATCAAAGAAGCTGAAGAAATGAAAGGCTTCGGTGGCCTTGACGGAACCCGAACCAAGGACATCGATTTTCGGTGCACGCGAACGCCGAGGCTCCATCGCCTGCTCCACTATGCCCCTTCACACGTTTTTTCTAAAATCGGAACGTAGGCAAATGTTTGTATAACTACGAAAAAACGAAGGTGTTCCTATTTTAAAAACCATGGAGCACATAAAATTTTCTTAATAGCTAATGATGTTTTAGATTTATGGGAAACGTTCTAATAATGCAAAAAATAAAAAACAATAAAAGGCGCTGATGATCTATTCTGTTTGGGATGCGCTACGCATTCTACTTCTACAAAAATCATCGAGGCAATTTTTTTATTTGCCTTTATATACAGCAACTTGCAGTGGCCAACCCAATGTGAAAGTCAGTGATTTATCATTATCAAATTAATCTGGTGCCAACTCAACGACACCGAAGGGAAGAAAGGCTTGGATGATTTCGACGGGACAAGAACCAAGAATGTCGATTCTGGATGTAGGCGACAGTCAGCGGACTCTCCGACTGCGCCACAACGCGCCCTAAAATTTCCATCTATAATAAACCAACAACAGAGGAGAGCGATGTGTATGTTGGGAAAAAATGAAACCCTCAAAAAATCTCTATGCGTGGCTATTTTTTCACCGTTTCCTACTTCTTAACATTCCTCTAGGTTCTAGTAAGAAAGATTTCAAAGTAGAGCATTCACTTTGAATCTCACAAACAGTCGAGTACGATCTTCATCTTGTGTTGGTCACCTTCAAACACTCCTGGAATGCTATATCAAATGACTGCTACTGGTAGTGTTCGCGTGGTTGACATAAAGGGCTCAAGTCACGTCCCCTGCAACAACATCTTTGAAAAACTCCTTTGAAGAAGCAATTATTCACAGGCATCTATCTCCACATCTGGCCTGATTCGTGCATTTTGTGTGCCACCGAAGTCGAAGGAATTTAACGGTAGCCAATTTCGTGAAGGTGGTCTATGGTCTTCTGGGTGAAGTCAGACGTCACAAGTAAGTCGAGAAAAAGAAGAAATGAGAAAGAAAGAAACTGGGAAGAAACGAGAAATTGAACAGATCCTCGTCCAAGTCGGTAGGACGTGCAACACGGGACTAGACTTCGAGAAACATATCTCCTGATCGGAAGCGTTGGTATAAACAACGAACACTGGATTCGGAGACAACGTACTCCTTGCTGGTTAGGGATCCATGGCCATATACCAACTCATAGTGCAGATGGCTTTGATTAGTTGAGGCCTGCCGCCAGCTTACCAGAATTGTTCCGTTCTGGCAAGTAGGCGGCATTTATATACTTGTCTAGCTGTCACAACGATGCTTTGTTGCGATCAAAACTTCTAGCGCCAGGCGGACTCGAACCCGCACCTTCCTCTGATCAGGCGAGAATGCTCTACGCCTTTACACACCGTCCCCGTTTGATCGAACGCAACTACTCGTCTAGGTAACGCGCAGCACCTCTTACTACACTTTGATATGAACAGCTTTTAACGTATCCTCTAGGAAGTTTCGCTCCATCAAACAACGCCAGTGTGACGTAATGACGTAGAGTATTCTCGACCGGTGAGCGGGAGGTGCGGGTTCGAGCTCGGAGGGGCGCTAGAGTTTTGAGCGTAACAAGACATCGTTGTAACAACTTTCAGCCTCGATACCATCCACTTTAGGCTTAAAGAAACTGTCAAGCTGTCATCATTTCTGTCATCTAAGGGATCGTTTAGAGTGCAGGCAATTCGCAACGCTATGCAATGATAAGCTCCACTATCGATTCTTCGATAATCGTGTCGCGCGATCGATATGTTAGGTCTTGTTTAGTATGCACGCGACGCGCAACGCGGTGCATGTGTAGCGGCCAAATTTATCGAGCGACGCGATTGATCAATTCAGCCACCACGCATGGCATCGCGTCGCGCGTCGCGCGCACACTAAACAAGGCCTTAGCTTATCATTTAACCGCGTCGCGTGGGTACTAAGGTGCTCCGCACACTTCTGCGGTGAGCGGCGGACGGCGGACGACGAAAACGATGAGACGTGCCGTTTAGCGGCGACCGCCGGCGCCTCCGAACGGCATGACTCATCGTCTGCGGGCGCGAAAGGGGAGAGCGCAGTTAGACTCTCCCGGCGCTGCTGGAGCGGTGCCGGCGATAATGATTCATGCCATGTGTGGTGGCCGAATTGATCAATCGCGTCGCTCGATCAATTTGGCCACTACGCATGCATCGCGTCGCGCGCCGGGTGCACACTAAAGGCCCATGCACACTTCTGCGACAGCGCGGCGCGGCAAGAGGAGCGACGGCCACCTCCGCGAAATCCGGCGGTTGCGGCGCGGTCGCGTTAGAGCATCGTTATAGGCAACGGGACCGACGTCCCAGGTCGCGCCGCTAGGAATGATTTGAACCATTCCAGCATGCGGCACTCAGCGCGGCATCGTCGGCGATAGCCGCAAAAGTGTGCATGCCCCCCTCTGCGGCACGTGTCGCTATGTCGCGCCGGGCCCGTCGCGGCCCCATCCTTCATCATGGTCGTGCCGCGATATCGTAGAAGTGTGCATGGGCCTTAAACATGGCCTAAACGGGACGCAATGGCCAAATTGATCGAGCGGCGCGATTGACCATCTCGGTCACTACACATAGCATCGCGTCGCGCGTCCCGTGCACACTAAACAACACCTAAATGCTCTCTAAGAGTTTGGAGAGAAAGAAGACAAAACCAGTCAGGAATTCTCCTCAATTTATAAAAAAATCTCCCGATGTCCAATCCTATAGACGATATTCCTGCACATCTGAGGAAATACTGACGGATTTGATAAGATAGCAGCCGCTTGCTGAGTACTATGCTTCGTCAAAGAATGGAGCCCACATTCGCACCTGCTGAGATCCCTCGATATCCGGCAAATATCCATATCTAGCAATAGCCATGCTATTCTGGCCATAAACGGGAACATCTGTCCTCGTTGCCGAAAACAAAATGTGACGTGTATTTCGACGCCTAAAAGCCATGTCAGATAACAGCAATCTCCAATAATATCTCGCTCCACCACAACACAGCGGCACTATGTGGAGCGAGTACCAGTCATCACTTATTGGCATATCCGTGCATCTTCTAATGGAACGGGGAAAATGAAAATGAAAATAAAACAAGACAGGGAAATGCTGGATGGAGCTGAATGTTAAGCAGCTGTATCTAGCATCAATTTTATACGTCCTAGAACTGGTTGCTCTATCTTGCTTCCCCTGATCCATTGAAGATAAATTAATGATTGTTTTATTATAACATCAACACAGTCCGAAATGGATGAGTGTTTCAATCTACTGAATTATCAATCTCAATTCATTAAGGTTACGAGAGAAACATCTAAGAACGGTTGGCTACCTTATTTAAACCGCATATTAAAATATCGGGTGGCATGGCATCGTAGGCGCGAAGTGTACCGCAAAGCAAGCTCTAGGAATATTTTGGTCAGCTGTAGGATGTGCATCTTCCGCACATCCTACAGCTGTTAAACGCGCATTTGTAAGGAACATGTTCAGGACAGCACACGATGTATGCACAGGCCCGGAAGAGCGGCAAGAGACATTGTGGCTAGCCTCAGCCCTGGTTTATAGTTGCGCCGCCGGGCGGTACACTTCGCGCCTACGATGCCATGCCACCCGATATTTTAATATGCGGTTTAAATAAGGTAGCCAACCGTTCTTAGATGTTTCTCTCGTAACCTTAATGTATTGAGATTGATAATTCAGTAGATTGAAACACTCATCCATTTCGGACTGCGTTGATGTTATAATTATTTTATTCTATTTTATTCTATAGTCGGAATAGATTTCGACCGGGCGGCGCGAAATATCGATATCTATGGCGACCATCACGCCGCGCCACGTGGCGGCGCAAGTATAAACCAGGCCTGAAGGATCGATTGCCAAAATGGCTATGTGGTACCACCACACTACCAAAGGGTCCGCACTGTGCGACTCAATGCACCATGCCAAGATCGTGTACCCCTTTGTCTTCCTCTTATTTCTGACAATATCGCTTCTGAAATACAGCATAGCTCGGGCTCAGCTAGAAGATGATGTTGTGCTTGCCAACATCCCGAATGACCACATCAAGAAGCAACTAGTCCGAAATAGGCTCTACGATAGAGAGTGGATATCAGAAGACTGTGCTGTATTTCCTCACAATAAGTTAGGAGATTGTGCCAAAGTTGGAGCAGTATATCAACTTGAACGTGGGACTTACAATCAAATATCGGGGAAACTGGAAGGGTACTGTCAGTTCGCATTAAAGAACACTTGGCTAACAAATGACGTGGTATTTTATCTGGTCCGGTAGACAAGCACAAGGTTGAAGCGCATGGAGGAACCGACTCTGATGTTAAGTGCATGGTTTATTTTATTTATTTATTTGTTAACGCATATATACGTGTTACATGCGCTGTTGATGTACAATAAGGTCGAGCAAGACCTTTAGAATCTAGAAAGAAAAAACAAAACACTCACGATATAAAATAACAGAAAAATGTGGATTGCCGAAACACAAGGTTAACAACGTACTACGACTTCAACGGGAAGGCAACAGGTAGAATAATTTAACTAGGTAGTGTCGCTCGGTCAACCAGTTGCTTAAACGGTGTCTGATTCAAAAATAGTCCGCCCTTAGCAATGAGTGGGTTAAGGTAGGAAACAACTCTCTGGGAGAAGAACTGTGATCGGAGCCTCTTTCTTGACCGAGACGTCATCAGCTTATATGGGCCATTTCTGGTGCGAGACATTGAAAATGTGAAAAATTTACGAACATTCAGCGCGGACTTGCCTGTAATAATCTTGTAGGTCAAGACCAGATCATTTTTGAGCCTTCTATACTCCAGACTAGGCAATATGAACAGCTCTCTCCTTTCAACCTCGTTTGGGATGTATTTTTAAGGTATCCCGCTGGAGCGCATAACAAGTTTTCTGGTAAATCCGTTTTGTATACTCTCCGAATATGGTTCTGACGTATGAGAAAGACATTTCGTCCAGGAAGGCATTGGAAGCGTTCTGGATTTCCGCAAGGAATCCAGCGCTAAATAGTTGAAATGAGTGTCCCTCGGTTACCAGTGACTTCTTGCCATTCCTTTCGCATTGTGCGCTATAGGACGATTGGTGGTGATATGCGTGTCCTTAAGAATGGTACTGGTACACTCAACATAATCAGTGATCACAGTATGTCTCAGTCAGCACTCGGCTACTAACGACAGCGGTAGCGACGTCGCTCCGCGTCGACGGTGGATAAGCGGGTGAGTTTATTTTTCATGCATTGGGGTTTTTCGTTTTGGCACCAAGGACGATATTGGTAAGGCGCTTGGTTGGGTAAGTGACAAATCTACAGTCTTGAACCACTTTTAGGCCTCTGAAGACGACGAACAGGTCGAAACGTTAGGCCGCTCAATAAACTGATCCACATATAACCTCTTTTGGCACAGCAGTATTAACAATCTAAGAAAATGCCGAGGTTTTACGAAGAGAGAACTTGGAGACTATAATATTAGAATTACGAATAATGGAAACGGAAATAGCTCAAAACTCATTACTTCACTTAGTTTCTCATAAACATGTATCCATAATGGCAGTAATAACTGAGCAGCCGTTAACGAGTTTACGAAACGGGCAAGGCAGCATGAGACTGTTTTCAGCAACATATAACAATAAAGAACCCTCGTATTCGTATCATTATTAAGTTGAACTTTCAAACATTACTAGTGCAACAAATCGAAGTTTTCCGTAAATGGAAATAAAGTATTTTAAACGCAATGAATCCAACTGACGAGTAAGTTGTCCAAGATTTCGCCACTCATGATGCTTAACCGGTCTTATTGAATGTCCCGGATCGATCCTAATTGGGAGGGAGCAGCGCCAAGGTTACAGTTGCGTTCAGCACCCACCATACGACACCCACTCTCTGACCTCGAATAAGTACATAGTATCATTTGGCAGTAGCTGAAGCTCTGGGACAAACTCAAGGAAGAAGGTGGAGAGGCAGGACACCGCATGCCCTCCTTCAACTAGGATAGATCCAATGTCTCCTATGGAAAGTAATGTTTGTAAATAAAGGTGCTTATAGAATTCTGATATAGAATTGGTGTTCCAGACCAGATCCAGGATTAGGGAAAAAGATAAGTATGCTATTTTGATTCTTAATTCAAACATTCAAACTTTTTTGTCTAATACTATTCGGTGATACATCGTTGCAAGAAAAGGAAAGATAATCCAGTTTGGTTATCACACTGTTCCGACATCAGAATGCACCACTAGAGTTTGAAAGCAACCAAATCACAAAAAGACGACGCAAGGTTGATCTCCTTCTTCAGCCTTTCCTTTCAGTTCAAGAGGTAAATGAAGGCAGTGCAAAACACTGAATGAGTGACGAGTCATCATTTCCGTTCTCTCTTCCGGTCCAAAAGAGAGCGGAACACAGAACGGAACGAAAAAACTAAAAACGGTCGAAAACCAGAATTCGGAACACGGAAACGAAAATTCCGACATCCATGATAAGGGTGATGTTTGCGTTGCTTCTATAAGAAAAAAACAAACAAACCTTCAGCAGCTTTCCGGCAGCTTCAGGTCAAGTCTGGGGGCTTCGCCTCCAAACCTGGAAAATGGAACTCCTACCTGCAACGGTTCCACTCTTGTTTTTCAATTTTTCTCCTCTGAATTTCAGTGAATAGTGTGTCCCTATTCGCAATGACCGAACCGATATCGATACATATCTATTGATCGACGCCTGTAAAACGTACACTGAATCTCGTTTCAGCCGGACGACGTTTGCGACACGTCTTCCGAATCCCAACGTACAGTAGCCGACATCTGTGGCATGACTTCATTCCCCTTCGGCACTATTGTACTTTACGGACTCCAGAGGACGAGGAGAGGTCAAAATAAATTTTCGCCCAAACTTCGCCCAGGGGGTTATTTGAGGTGCTGATCAGGAATCTGACTTAAATTATTTAAAGTCATTAAATTTATTTGTTTATTTAAAATTTCGGCCGATTACGGGAGCTTACGGTAGGTACCGGTGACTAAGGCTGTCGAGGTCATAATCATCGATTTCGCCCAAACTTTGCCTAGGGAGGTTATTTGGGGTGCTGACCACGAATCTGACATCCGTTTTTCGTTTTACGCTGGAGTACGGCAGACTACGGTGACCTCGACAGCCTTGGTCACAGGTACGTACCGTAATCTACCGTACTCCAGCGTAAAACGAAAATCTGATGTCAGATTCGTGATCAGCTCCCCAAATAACCCCTTGGGCGAAGTTGGGGTGAAATTTTTTTTGGACCTCTCCTCGTCCTCTGGAGTTCGTAAAGTGCAATAGTGCCTCCACTTCCACTGATTTACCCTAAACAATGACTTCTGTTTAGAAGCCTATGGGCAATTCTGTGTTTTATCCTTTTCAAATTGGCTTCAATTCACCGACGCCAAAAGGATCGACGGCTTGCTTGGTCTGACGTCTTCTGATACAGAACACGTGACACAAATGACACAAATGTCGTCCAAAGTGTGTCAAAATTCAGACGACATGTTCTAGACACAAGGTAGAAATCAGTTATCGTATTCTGAATCCCGATGAACGTTGGTCGACGCCTGAAGCACGTGTTCTGAATCTCACGACGCTTGCTGATGACGCCTTTGCTTAGTGTTCAGTGTTTCGAGGAAATCCGAACCAAGAACCTGGGATCGGGTGCACGTGACGGCCAAATCCTCCTCAAATTGCGGAACCAGCCGCTCGTTGCAAAATTACGTAGCAAAATGATGTCTGACGTCATCAGTGTGTAGAGACAAAAGAGGCGCTTCGTAAGCTGAACAGCAAGTGCATAACGTGACGTCTTCTTCCTGTACTTCTTCATCGACGCCTTCACAGCTTATCAGGTTCATCTTTCAATCCGTGGGTTCGCTGCACATTCCATCACCATCGGACAATGCATAACAAGCATTCTTCATAGTGACGGTGCTAATGTCCAACAATTAGTCTCACACGGTTTGTAATTCCCCTCCCCCCGTCCGGCGTTCCTCAGTCCAGTACTCAGCGACTAAATCTGGCTCGCTTTTTTCAACGGAACCTCGCTCGACGACTGCACACGAACTCACTTTTAACCGGACGCCATTCGTTCGTAACCTCAGCGAGAGAGGCCCTCGTTCGCCACTGATTTTGTGTCCTTTTCTATTCCTCCTTGGCGCGCACTTCGCCCCTTGCCTCATTCAGAGCTCAGACGCGTTGATTTCCCCTCGTTCACGACTCCTTCGCCTATTTCTATGCAGTTGCGGAATTTCATTAGCTGTCGCAGTTACATATATGTAGTTCACCGCGGTGTCCTATTCTTGCTAAGCTGCACTAAGCTATTCTAGCTCAGCGTCCATTATATCTACATTGAATCCGAATGAATCATTTTTGGATATCCGATTCGGGTAACACGATCTGAATCGTTTAAAAATCCGAGATCCGCCACTATCTGAATTATGCAAAAATCCGCGATTCTGAATTCAGCGTTATCCGAATCATCCAATTATCCGAAGATTTTTAATCGGATCCAATGTATAGCACTGTTTTAAGCATAGAATTTCTAGAGGCATTCAGCTTACAATATTGTTTTTTATTATACTGTTTTTGGTGTTGTTACAAGTATTTCAACACGATTTTTGCAACTAACTTTTAAAACTAGTCATGAGGTATTTTCTTTGAACAACCAACACCATTGTGTTCTTCCCAGATGTTTTCCCAGACAAGCCAAAAGACGGCCTGATTCATATTACTTTGACCTCGACTTTTACAATTCAGTGATACATGTCAGATTGCTGTTGTGAATGGGGAACATTATTGGATGCGCGGTAGCGCAGCTGGACGAGGCGCCGGCTGTCAAGTGCCCCCGATTCGAGGTTTTTGCCTTGGGTTCCGCTCAGGTCAACCAACCGTTCCTTCAGGCTGCTATCACTAAGTTAGCACCTGGCCTGTTTGCGAAGGCTAAACCACTGCCGCATATAACTACTTTTCTTGAAGCTTCAAGTGGCTGGTATCGAGGAGGTGCCTTGTTGCGATGCCTTGTTGCGATAAAACTCTTGCGTCATGCAGGACTCGAACCCGCACCTCCTGCTGACAGGTCAGGAATGCTCTATTAAAGCCCTTGTTCCATGCTCGACCCGAACCTGAGCCATCTGACTTCCAGGCAGCTCCAGCGTAACATCCTAGGCTTACGCAAATTCATATTACCTGCTGTAGCAGTGTAGGCATTCAAAATCTCTCTACGATATTCCTTAGGGTTTAAATGCGTGGTGCATCCCACAATAAGATTGGCATTGAATCATCGACTTCTTTTATCCTTATTTCTTAATCTTGTCGCAATAGAGATCCACCCTACTGTGCAACATAATGACCAAAAGGATAACTGTAAACAAACAATCGATTGGATGATCAAATTGGATAATCGTGATGACGTGAATTAGTGAACCGTTACCAGAAGAAGAGCGATTTGCAACGTCCTCTTAGTTGAGGATGCAATCCAAAAAAAATTATGCAAAGAAAAGCACTGACTAATGCACTGACTGGTCAACGCAGGTCACAGAGTGAGTATATATGAGCGAAATACTCATCTGAAATGGCCTCCACGCCAGCCCGTAGAAAAAGAATGCATGGCGCATCCCATAGAAGCACTGATTGGTGCTGACTTTTACTCTTTATCCTTTTGAGGATTGTAGCGCAATAACCCTTCCACTTTGAACACGTTCATACAATTTTTTCTCATCTTTTAAAAATCAAGTACCAGAAGTGGTTCTAACAGACTTTTTCGTTCAACAACGCGGATTACAGTTCAGGAAAAACTTCCCTGGATCAGGTTCATTATCAACAAATGGGTCTTCCACGCCTTTTGTAATAACCTAGCTGTAAAGACATATCGAATAAGCTTTCTACTCTGCAAGGAGCCACTTGAATGACAGTTGCCGCAAAATGAGTAGCGAAGGCAGCAAGAGCTTTAGCCGTATCCTGATATCTGAAACATGCAATGTTAAACGATGCACTCGATTATACAGTATACGACATGGATAATTTAACCGATTTCTTTAATGTTCCACGGTGGGCGTGTGTAGCGCAGTCGGAGGAGGTGCCGGCTTTCGCTGCACCCGATACCAGGTTCTTGGCCCGGATTTCCAGTCTAGGCCAACCAGACCTTCCATCCCTTCAGGGTTCGTCAATTGGTACCAGAGTTGTCTGGGAAGGATAAAGCGCTGACCTGTTTACCAGCTGGCCATCACAAATCATTGTGGGTCAAATACGCATTCAAATCGCCTCCACAACGTCCCTTAAAGTAGAATGCGTGGCGCATCACAAAGAGCATTGAGCAACGCCGTTTTTTATCCTTCATCTTTACCCTCTTTTGTACTTAGATACTTCTTTAGTTCGAAAATAGTTCTAATTTCAGGTGTTCAGGAATAAACTTGCACTTTGCCGAATGGCCACTTTTCAAGTTCACTTGTACCCAGCTTCCTGTAGACTCTATTCCCATATCCCAATTTCATCAATACATGCTCCCATATAGTCACGAAAATAGTGAATAAGTGCGCTTTTCTGCAATCATACGTATGTTGGACACTTTTATAGCGCAGTCGGATGAGGGGCCTGAGCTGGAGTAAACCTGTTATCAAGGTTCTTAGTCCGGGTCCCATCTATGAAGGGTAAACATGCCTTTTACCATACGGAGTTTGACACTATAATAGTCTGGAAAGGATAAAGTACTGACTTGATCATCTTCTGTCCACCGCAAGTCATACGGCCAAATACACATTCAAATCGCATCCACCATATCCCGTGGAAGTAGAATGCGTGGTGCATCTCTCCAGCCTAAGCGATTGACTGGCACCTTTATATTTGTCTTCAATACTGTGTGAGTTCATCTACAATTTAAAATCCGTTGAAATAGTAGCATTATTTTAAGAAAAAATAACATACAGAAACCTATGGCAAATAATTTTTAAATCGAACGTGTCTTTCTTCGATGAACAAAACTGTGTATAGTCCAAGTTCGGATAATGGTGCTAGACCCTCTCTGGGTGAGCAGACGGTGGATAGCTCCCGTTGACTTTACACGCTAAATCCCACTATAGGAAGGTCGAATTTCCGCTATTCGACCTTCATGTCACTTGAAGGAATTGGAAATGCCTCATCTCGTATACTTCCTACAGCGATATCGTCGTTAAATTTTTTCTGAGAGCGTTTGGTGTTAATAAATATTGCAATCGATAGAACACTACTGGTTCTGGGGTTCCGTAAGTCAGTTGAGATACAGGAGAAGAACATCATAGAAATGCTGTTTAAATACTGCTTCATATACATAGATGTGGGCGAATGTAGCACAGTCAAAGGAGGTGCCGGCTGTCGCGTGCACCCAATACCAGGTTCCTGTTTCGGATTTCCCGCCCAAGCCAACCAAGCCTTCCATCCCTCCAGGGTCGGTACTAGACTTGTCTGGGAAGGATAAAGCGCTGGCTTGTTCATCGGCTGGCCACTGCAAGTCACTGTACGGCTAAATACGCATTCAAATCGCTTTCTCTACATCTTGTAGAACTAGAATGCGTGGCGCATCCGAAGAGGGTTTGAGTAACGCCGCCCTTCATCCTTTATCCTTTATACATATATGCATATATTAATTAGTATTTTAAGTGTGTAACCCATCAAGCTGTATGCGTTGATAAAAACTAACGATCCCTGCTTCCCATTTTCGGAAATTCCGGCTAAAATTAGCAGTTCTCAGAAAGGAAGGCGTTTTCCAAGTGTCAAGCCTTAGTGCATAAAATGGGCAGGAATCTATTTATACGGATCCCACTGCCCGAATTGGGTTCGACTGCCCTTTAAGACATCATTGACGTCGTTTTGTGCCAACGCTTTGACACGCCTAATGGAACAACCACAGAGGAATGAAGCAGACTCCTTCTTGGCGAAGGGGCATCGAGCGCTCAGAAAAAACGTCAGCAGCCACATCAGTCGTGTAAAGGTCAATTTGTTAATTTTCCGATGTGATCTGCCACATGTGAAGTCAGGAAACTTCCTCGATTCATATCTTTTTTCTTGGCTCCAACATTGAAAGAGTAAAAGTCGCCGTAAATCAATCCTTTCATGGGAACACGCCGCGCATTCTTCCTTTCCGAGATCACGAAGATAATTGGAATGGGTAATTTTTCTGAGTGACTAGTAACAGCTTGGACAAGTCGGATGCCAACTCGTTTGTGCTGGAGAGGTGAGCTGTCTGGTTGGTCTGTGCGAGATCCGAACCGACAACCTCGATCAGGACGAACGCGGGAGGCGCCGTCTCCTCCGACTGCGCTGTACACTGGTTAGTGATGCTTACCGACTGAGCGAGGTAAAATCTAGGCGAAGGGCAACCCTTTCTAGGGGTTCTTCTGCTAGTTCTCAAATGTAAATTTTTGTCGAACTGTGCCCTTGAATTGCACAAGGCTGACGAACTCTTTGAGCCTATGGCTCTATGGACGCTTCAGAAGGCTTCCTACTTCTTGCTTACCTTGCTTAACCGGTTTATGTGTGCACATTCGTGTAGAAGATATGTACGAACGACTCTGGTGCATTCAATTCCCCACCATCCTCCACCCTCTTACCTGCCTGGGTGATAAATATGCTCCACAACCCCCGCCTAGCTATTGTCGAACCTCTAATTAAGCATCGAAGAATGTGTACTGATGCGCTTCGAATGTTGTCTTCCGTTCACTCACAACGCCGCTCCTATGCAGTCGGTTTTGTAAGCATTGAAGACTCCTCAATATTCTTATTATTTGTATATTTTGAGATTCTGCTGAACACTATTTCTATGTACGTTATGTGTGCTTCAAATAAATACAATGAAAATAAAGAAATGAGCTATTTCAGTCATCTTTTTCTGTATGTTGTCTAAGAAAGAATTTCAAGGAGTTTATACAGCCTTTACTTTAAACTTTGAAACATTTATTTGAGAAGATTGTCGCAGACTTATTTTATTGTAAGTAACAAGTAGTTAGCTGGCCTGCTACTTCCAGTTTGACTACCGGCTGTGGCTTCGCCTCAGTGACTGATAATAATCGCTTGTTTTCTTGTTACGATCCCTAGGCCAACATGTTCACATGATTTCCATTTTCGCACACGCTCATTTCCAGCAGAAATTTGATAATATCAATCGATAGTGGTTGGCCGATCGATATTCACTAAATTTTGTGAAATTTGCAGTCGGGAAGTATATTCGGGAGGTTTGCAGTTCTAGTGTTTACCTCTAGGCAAAAATCAATAAAATCGATCAATAACGACAGCCCTTCGATATCGTCTGCTTGCTGCACGCTATTCAAAAATGGAGAAAAGTGATCGATAACAGGTGATCGATCAGTATCGCCTTCTTCGTGTGATGGCTAGCCACGGGCAAGCGAAATTGTACTTTTCCCACTTCAAACGTTCAATGGTAGGTAAACATCGAAAACCGATCGATATCGTCTACTTGTTGTAGAGCCTGTCTACCGGCCAATATATTCGCGTTTTACACTTCTAACTCATATGGTCAAGGCTTAGCAGAGACCAATGATTTCAGTCAAGACAAAGGGCCTGCTCAGAGGTTGTTGTGCGTAGTCGGACAAACAGACAGACGGTTACGCCTGCTCCTTTATATGTATTGGAGGATAATTTGTGAAACACTTCCGGTTAATTGCATAACATTGCTCTCGAACTTTATCCTCTGCAACGAAATTATGATTGGCATTTATGATTTTAGTTGATATTTTACTTGATGGTTTTCACTTCGTTAAGACATATTTAAATGTTATGTTTCTGAGTACTTTTTATTTTTCAAATTATTTATTATTAATTTTTAATTATTTTAAAGTCATTTTTGCACTTTGTGTTGTTATTTCGAATCGGAGGGCTGAACATAGCCGACAGGACAGACTCCTTTTTGACGGATAATTTTTAGGAATATGATGTTCCTTCGCGGTATGTCTGACCGTTTATGGTGCTCTGAACTTGAACTGAACTTCATTGACTTGTGACTGCTTGAAAATTACAGCTTAGAGTTTCCTTTACCGGAAAGTACCAGTGTTAGGTTAATCGTAGGACTCTACAGAAGTGTTAGAACTTTCCGTGGCAACTGTGTAGTGAGGTAGAGGACAGCTCATGGTCCGATTTTTTTTCCTCTGCCAATCGGAGCTTAATTTATTCAGCTGACAATAAGAAATCGCGTAGAAAAACACCTGTTGTTTCTAGAAGGCACCCGTCTGGAATAACATCTGTTCGTTTGGGGAACAGCACCAAATATCGTCTCGGTCATTCTGTGCTTCCACTCTACATTTCCTTTATCTTCCGGTCGAGATTTAGTGGAGGCTACTCTGCTTGAGCGTACTTGTGTAGAGTCATTGGTTTTTAACACGAGAATCAGCTGAAGGGCCGTTCTCACAAAGAATAGTGAACTCGTCAGGATTTGTATGTTTTCTGCGAGTTTTAGTGAAAGTTGACTAGAGTTTTTAGGCATTTCAAGCATTTCCAGTTTATTTTTTTATTTTTGAGTACCTGTCGTAATGTGAATGCCCTTCTTTTTCTGCTGCTTCTTCCTAATTTCATTATTTTCCGCCTCCTACTCTGTTGTTTCCGTTGTTTCGCTACTTCCTTTGGTAATTTTCTTTTTTCCATTTTCATCTACTTGCTTAGTGCATTACTCTCTATCTTTATTTTGATGTAAAGTTGTTTTCATTCAAGTAGACTTACTACTACATCCCAATTAAAAAACCCAGTTAAATTACGTTAAAAATCACTCGTAGGTTCGGAATTCGCCCACACAAGCTGTCGATCAGGATAATTCCTACGTTAAAAATCACTAAATCACTACGTAAAAAATCAAAAATCAAATAAAAATTACGTTAAAAATCACTCGTAGGTTCGGAATTCGTGCACACAAGCTGTCGAGCAGGATAATTCCTATGGCTTTAATTACGGTTTTCTTCTTGAAAATTTCTGGAAAGGAGCCTTGAAACGTTTCAAAACTTGAGCTGTGGAGATGCGCTGCAATGACACCAAGGTGCGCAATCGTTGTTCAAGAGCATCTCATGCTTTTCTTATATTGAAGCAATATAGCTTGCTAAACACGCACAGCAGCAGACACGTGGCAACATTGAACTTAGACTGACTGATCTCAGTGGTTTTGAGGCGTCTTTTTCACAACCAAATTCCAAAATTTCTTTTACCTTCCTCTTTCCCGTTCTGACATTAATAAAGGATAAAGTACGGTGTTATTCAATCCCTTTCGGGATGCGCCATGCATTCTACTTCTACGGGATGTCGAGGAGGCGATTTGAATGCGTATTTGGCCATAGAATGACTTGCGGTGGCCAGCTAATGAATAAGTCAGTGCTTTATCCTTTCCAGACAAGTCTGGTACCAATTCACCGACCCCGGAGGGATGGAAGACTTGGTTGGCCTGGGCGGGAAATCCGAAAGAGGAACCTGGTATCGGGTGCACGCTACAGCCGGCATCTCTTCCGGCTGAGCTACACACGTCCATTATACTTAGGATAAAGAATTAATTACGACGTTATTCACCTCCTTTTGGGATGCGCCACGCATTCTACTTCCACGGGATATGGTGGATGCGATTTGAATGTGTATTTGGCCGTATGACTTGCAGTGGACAGAAGATGATCAAGTCAGTACCTTATCCTTTCCAGACAAGTCTGGCGCCAATTCAGCGACTTCAGAGGGATGGAAGACTTGGTTGGCCTGGGCGGGAAATCCGAAAGAGGAACCTGGTATCGGGTGCACGCTACAGCCGGCATCTCTTCCGGCTGAGCCACACACGTTCATTATACTTAGAATAAAGAATTAATTACGACGTTATTCACCTCCTTTTGGGATGCACCACGCAGTCTACTTCTACGGGATATCATGGAGGCGAAACGAATGCGTATTTGGCCATAGAATGACTTGCGGTGGCCAGCTAATGAACAAATCAGTGCTTTATCCTTTCCAGACAAGTCTGGTGCCAATTCAGCGACTTCAGAGGGATGGAAGACTTGGTTGGCCTGGGCGGGAAATCCGAAAGAGGAACCTGGTATCGGGTGCACGCGACAGCCGGCACCTACTCCGGCTGCGCTACACGCGCCCACTTTATACTTATTTTGTTGTTATTATACTAGCCTGTTTTATGAATGAATAAATGTATCTTAGTTTATTCGTCCTTATAGCCTGTTTATCGGCACAATTCTTACGAGGCTTTTCTACTCTGCGGCACTAGGAGGCTGGAATCAGTCACCACCTCCCTCCTCCTCCCTATTCACGACTGGCCTTCGCATTACTTAAGGATGAGCGGTGACAGGGCAGAATATATTCTCAGCGAAAAAAGATCATTCTTATTCAAAATGTCTTCCGTCCTTCGTCGACTATGAGTTCGTGGCTAACCTAGTTTCGCCATCGAAGGCGAACAAAGCCATTGGGTAGGCTTCTATTTCGAGCGATTTTTCGTGATATGTACGCTTGTACTATTGTAAAAAAATCTCGTCTACGAGAAAATTTTTCGTCCACTTTGCTGCTCCACATCTATATTATAGAGTTTGTTTTTCATAGCAGTCTGTTTTGCTCGAGGAGCTCATCGTTTACGAAAAGCTCAACGTATATTGTCTCGTTAAACATCAACGCAAGAGTGTGCTTTTTCTATCAGTTGCAAATAAGCAAGTCGTTGCAGCTGTTGAACACTTCTTCGTTTTTGTTGTGAGAACTCATTGCTAAAATTTCGCATTTATGAACTGAAGTGAAGTAAAACAACAGAAGTTTTTCATAATGCCTTAGCTAAGTCTTCTTTTGTTTCAGCTTGAAAAGAAGGACCCAAGCTCCCACAGGTGACCAGGCACTACCGGCTACTTTTTTTGCGGTTTCCGCTTTATTGAGTACTGCTCGATTCGGAAAACATTCGCGTGAATTCTATGACTAGCTGACGGCCTTCGCGCCACAAAAATTGAGTGTGTGGTCTTCTCTGCATGAACAAACGTCATCGAGTGTTCGTGGAAAATCATTGTCGATCGCTGCCTCACCACGTTCCTTTCTATTGTGCCAAGCGCTTCGGTTATCACCCTTGGGGATCTATTCTCTTATTATCGACATAGCGGTCAGTTTCGATACTGGATGTGACTTCGCCCTAGGAGTCCCCAATGTTGATCGATATTTATTGATCCATCAACAATCGGCATCAATAATGTGATCACTTAATTTTCCTTCGAACCGCTACACCTAAACAAAAATAATCAATATCGATCGATATTGATTGGTCAATCGATATTGGGCACCTGTTGTGAAGTCTGTCCGTCTGCCGTCACAATCACATGCCTTAATCGATTGACCCTCAATCGATTAAGGCACGTGATTTAATATCAACTGGTCTGCAAAAACTTGAAAAATTGATTCCACGCACAGAACAACAAACTCACGGATTTTCGCATTATTGTTTAATAATATTTTTTAAATTTTATTTTTGGGGATGCGTGGTAGCGCAATCGGAGAACGCGAAGGCCCATAGCCTGCACCTGATTCCACTTTTTGGTTCGGATTTTTCGCGTTTTATCCCTCCGGGGTCGATGAATTAGTATCGAACTTGTCCGAAAGGGTAGAGGGCTGACTTGTTCATCGGTTGGCCACCGCAAGTCATTGTACGACCATGTGCGCATTCAAATCGCCTCCACGATATCCCGTAGAAGTACAGTGTAGATTGCGTGACGCATCCCAAAAGGGATTGAGTATCGCCGTTCTTTATCCTTCTTATCCTTTAGTTTAATTTTTATTTGCTTCTCTTTAGCTTTTCCTTATTTTTCATCGTTTATTTAGTGATCTTCCCTTTTGGTACGTAGTTGATCTGAGAGAATCTGTTTGTAACCACTGACACATTTGGAAAAATCGGCAGCATTTCGTTCACGGCACTGTTGATTTTTTACCTAATGTTCTTCAACCATTCCAGTAACAGCTTGGATTCCTTAATTTAATTGTTGATTTAAATTTCAACTTTCTGACGTGGTTTTTTCTTCTTCATTTCTCTGAGTCCGTGCTGTTATCATGGATGATGCACCGTCCCGCTTCGCTATAAGAGTCGATTCCTGTATTTTGCGGTTGTATTACAGTCTTAAATGATAAAAGACAAACAGCGGAGTTAGTCACCCTTGTTTGAGATGTGCCACACATTCTGCAGGGATACCAATTAGGGGTTCCCAAAAAATCGCCTCTCAAATCGATAATCGATCGTATTGGTGGTGAGTCTAACATTTTTAGGACACCAACCCAGCTATAAGGACAAGGGTAAGGGACGGCATTTTATCGCTGAGGTTATCTGGATACGTGTTTGGTATATGCAAAGACTTATTATAACCATCCGATAGGCAAGTTAATTGTTTATCATTATCAGGCAAGTCTGGCACCAATTCACTGATCGCAAAGAAATGAACATGAACATTTATTGAGCCCAAAGAAGTATAAAACAAGTTGAATACAAAAATCACTGCAAAAGTTGGCTCTTCAAAGACAAGCTAAAGTGAAGAGCAATTATTGTACCAAAAAAAAAGATCCGAAATTAATTGATCACAAGATGTTACAGAAGAAGCGCTCTTTTTGAAGATTTACAAGAAAAGACTTCTTCCATAAGTGACGCGAAAGTGCTTTTTTTTAAGGACTAGCGACTCACTGGAAAAGGTACTTTATCAAAATATAGCTGATTTGTTTTTATCTTAACTTGTAGTTAATTTCTTAAATCAGGAGGCTTTATCACAAGTTCTAAAAACAAGAGCCGAAAATAATTCGTGAAAGTTTTTGAGTTCCGTATTGCTTTAAAAGACGTCACGATTTTTTTTACAAATATAAGTTTTCATTCAGCCGAAGCGAACACACTATTAATTTATTTAGAAAGCTATGCACAGCCTCGTATAAATAAATACCATTTGTAAGAGAATTACTTCACTTTACTACTGGGCTAGCTCTAAATAGCTTCCAAGATATTGAGAAAAATGGACTAGCTGGCCTGGACGGATCCCGAACCAAGAACCTCAATTCGGAATGAACGCGACAATGAGCGTCTATTACGACTGCACTACCAAGCACCCTCTTATTAAGTAGCCTTCCAAAACTCCATGGAGCGAGGAAAAACATGAACACCCTCCAGGGATCAGATTGATATCTCACACGTCAACCCCTCCTAAATACTCTAGAGAAATCTGATGTCCGTCCCCACAACAGAAGCGAACCCACAAATAGTGTTCGCTGACGATGTCAGGAAAAATGTATACTTTCTCCATAAATGAAAAATTGAAATTAGTGCAAGGTAAAATCATTTTGAAATGATGTTCTAAGTTAAATTTAATGAATGAGATGCATTTTCAAAATTAAATTTTTGAAACTCATACAAAGAATAGGGAGCATGGTGGTGCAGCAGGATGTTAAGACGACTGAAGAATGGAGGTTCTTGGGTCGGCTCCAGCTTAGGATGGCCAACACTTCCATTTCTTACGATTCGGCGAGTTGGCTATAAGCTTGTCTGGAAATGAGAAAACGAGAGGCTGAGAACACTGACTTGTCCACCATGTGTTTAGCGTTCTGTTGGCCGAATCCCGCAATATCCCGTATAAGGTTAATGCGTGGCGCATCCCAAACATGAATTGACTAACACCGTCTGTTATCTTTTCTTTTCAACGTATCTAATGCCTTGAGTAATGACTTATATCTAGTAGTAGACTGTTAAAAACGGTGTCCAACTCAGCAGACATTTTCAGCTTCTACTATAGCGATGTGTAGAAAATTTAATAATTCTCCGCTATCAAAACGTTGACAAAGCAAATTCCTAATTTTTTAAAATTTCAATTAATGAATAGAATCAGTTACAAATCGATATATAAAATTATTCGAAATCTCACAGCTCTTTAACAGTTTAAAATTTAATGCCACAAGTATCGAATAGGATGAGATAGAATCAGGTGCATAAATATACCCAAATTCACTCGAAATTTCATAATTCCTCAACACCATAAACACTTAATTGATGAAATAATTAATAAAATGAATAACAATTAATGAAAATAAAAAATAATGAAAAATGAATAACAATTAATGAATAGCAAATTGAATGAACATTTTGCTGAAATACCCTTGCAGATGGCGCGTGTAGCGCAGTCGGAGAAGGCGCCGACTGTCGCGTGCACCCGATACCAGGTTCCTGGCTCGGATTTCCCGCCCAGGCCAACCAAGCCTTCCATCCCTCTGAAGTCGCAGAATTGGCACCAGACTTGTCTGGGAAGGATCTGACTTGTTCATCGGCTGGCCACCGCAAGTCATTGTATATCTAAATACGCATTCAAATCGCCTCTACGGTATCATGTAGAGGTAGAATGCGTGGCGCATCCCATAAAGGATTGAATAACGCCGTCCTTTATCCATTTTTACCCTTGCAGAAGCTCTGCCGAGCGTGAAAATCTTCATTGCAATAAAGCAGGCCTTGCAATGGAAGGAGAGTCTAGTGGAACAATATCATATGAAGCCTGGAAAGGCAATTTCCATCTTATTTCGGCAATCGACAGAAATTTCTTTCAAACGACTTGGCCCGCCAAGCGCGGAGCGAGCTCCAAAAATTCCTCAGCGTCTGTCTGAAGAGTAAATAATGTGGTCGGAAATAGCCTCACCTAATTGCGAACCGGCGGAAATTCGAGAACTAAATTGCGAATCGAGTTCAAGAGCTTTCGACTTATCGAAGTATAATGAGGTTTGCCGTAAGAAGGACAATAACGCAGAACCCTTGGAGCTGGCGTGCGTTTTATTACGCTTTCACGTGAATCTGAAACTGGACATCTTCCAATTCAAACGTTCAGTTTTGCAAATTTAGATCAACACTGAAAAAAACAACGCAAACAAAACTTCTATTTTAACCAAGTGTTTTTCGTAACGAACAGGACATTTTTTGAAACGCAAAAATTAAAATTGATCTTCCTAATCAGTACCTTTGTTGGATAGGATGTTTCACGAATACTAACTACTTCTAGGGAATGTCCTACATAGAGCCTGAACTCGTATTTGGCTTATTCCATAATTTGGTGGCCAGCCGATGTATAGTCAGTATAGTTTTCTACCTAGACAAGTTTAGTACCAAATCACCGTCCTCGGATGAATGGCAAGTTTGACTAGCTTGAAGAGAAATCTGTGGAAGAATCAGAATTCGCGGAGCAGTCAACAGCCGCTGCTCCTTTCGACTGCGCTACCACGTGCCCCAGCCTCAAGATAAACCTAGAATATTGTATAAGGTCAAATGATAAGAATAATTTGTTTTTTATCAGTGTGCTTATTTCTTCTGATGACACTGACGCACTGCAAAGGTGAATTTTTAACAACAATTTTCTTTAAAAATAGGGTAGAGCATTTCCGCTCGGTCAGCAGGCAGTCCGGATTCGTGTCTCGTCTGGCGGTAGGGTTTTGATCGCAACAAAACATCGTTAGAACAGCTTACAACCTCAGTACCAGCCAATTCAGGCCTTAAGAATTTATCTTGAATCTTTAAAAAATAATTTTTGCTTCATAAGGAAATCATTGATTAAGCTTCAAATTTAGTTGATTCGGTTTTGATAATGTCGATTTTATTCCAGAGGGTGTTCGATTTCAAATCAAAAAGTGTCCATGGTAAAATGACAAGAGTCCAGTTTAAGGTGGATTGGGAATTAATTTTAAAATTTAAAAAATAAGCAAATAAATTTGATTGGAAGATTCCATTTAGATAACGGCAATCTCTTACCTTTTTATCTCGTCCTTCGTTCGTTCTACAGTATTTAGTCAAAGGAAAACTATGCAGCTGGGTCGCCTTAACAATTCACCTTCTGAATTCACCATCAGTTTAGATGAAGCTTAGCATTTTGACCTCGATAATGTCCAGTTTATCGTGGAAATGGTATGGAAAGCAGATTCGTTCGTTCAGCCATCAATTCATTCCGCTGATTAGTGTGGCCTAACCGCATTCCCCGCTCGCTGGCTGCCTGTGGCGCTGCTCCAGATTTCAGAATCTGTACTTCACCGCACGTCCCGCGACTAACCCGGTTTACCGTGCGCAGCGGCGCGTTTTCTCGATATTGTTATTCATCTGCTCGACGATGAACTGAGGAAAAAACCCATTTAGTAACATATTGCACGGCTGGTGCGGCAATCTCATTTGGAACACTCAACCGAGGGCAGAACAAATAGCGTCACACACCGCGGGGGCCATATTCGGTCGGAGCCGAGCAGTTGCGGCGGATGCTGCTGCTGCTCCAGCTCCAGCTCCGGCTTGAGCTCCAGCTCCAGCTCCAGCTCCAGCGCCTCCTGCTCTCCTCCTCCTCCTCCTCCCGTCATCCGCATCCGCATTGTCGCATCGCGGACGATCAAACGCGGTCCACATGCAGCGCCCAGATTTCCGTCCGTTGTTTATGTTCATACACAGCCATCAAACTTACGACTTCTACGCGAGCGCTGCATCTGCATTAAGATCATCCGGCTGCCATTGATCCATCAGAACATCTGAGCACCGACAGAACGTTCGTCAACGTGTAAAAGTCATCTTCTAGGCTATAACAGCGTCGTATCCTAGAAGCGCAAGGTTTTATACGACTTCTATATCATTCACTTCTCACATTCTGCAGCATTTCGCGTTTCTTTGTCAACATAGAAGAATTGGCACAGAAAAGTTTCTTTCCGTTATAAGTTCGCATCGCATTTAAAAAGAAGCTTGCATTCAAGGAGGAAACAAATTACCAGCAAAGGCTTCTATTGAGTGTGACAACTAAAAGTCTCCATGATCCACTACCATAAAACCTAGGCATTTTTGGTAGAACAGTTTCAATTCTTCTGTGCCGCCCAGGTTTTGTTCAGTTTTAACTTTATTAAGCCTGTTCGACGGTTTTACAGTTAACACGTCAGGTTTGATAAAGTTAAATTTTATCAAACTCGCGTGGCAGAGAAGGACTGAAATTACAGATAATAGTTTAGGAACAAAGCAGAAGCAGTGAATGAGACCAATTTTTCTGAAAGGTCAATTAAACTCCTTAATAAACTCACGTGTCTATCTGACATCTTTTAGTGAGCTTCTTGGTCAACAGTCCCCTCAAAAAACTACAATGACCGTCAGATTTCCTCTACCCGCTAATCCTGTCTGTCATGAGAAAACAACGAGCTGTGTCGCTGAGTCTGTCACTAAGTCCGAGCAGAAATATCTGTGCTGTGAAGATTCGTCGCGTATACCTATTTCGCACCAAGCTATACCCTTCTTAAATCAATTCTGCCAACTTTCAAGTAAGACTAAAGTTCTTATTGCTAAAAAAAATTTCAAACTAAGCTGGACGCGATCTAAGAAAGTCAAAGAAAGCATTCGATCTCGATAAAAAATGTTTCTTTAAAAATGTATAAAACTCCTTTGCTTGAATGTTAAAAAAATCTTAGTTTTAAACGTATTTCGAAGTTTTTTGTCAACCCAAAATTTTCGTTCAAGCATGCAGCTCACACTGGTTGAGCCATGCATTTGACCAGCACGTCCGGTTGGACTTGAAAGGTATACAGATTGAAGTGGAAATAGCATATTTACAATTTTCACGCCAATTTGAACGCTCTTCTAAGCAAGCGCAACGCTTTTGAAATCAAAATTAACATCTTCCAAATTAAAACGAGCTCCTTCTCCATTAAACTGAAGACTCTCCAAAAAATGATAGAGCGTGTGTTTACCTAGCAGTATTCAAGCATGATATCGGATTGAGTTTTGATGTGAGTGAAGTTGGGTTTCTGGGCCTATCCCAGTAGGAGATAGATTTATGTATACTGAGACATCACTTCTAGGTACACCAACGCAAGCACTCTTTGATTCAAATTTCAAAAAGATCTAGAAGTATCGGTACATCAAAAATGGATTGTACTTGAGCCAGAACGACTCCAAAAATCAGGTAAATCATTCCAGAAGCGACTAGATAGCAAACGATACCATCTATAATGTAAAGTCAAGAGCTCATAATTTTATCGAATTAAATTCTGAAGATCTAGAGGTTTTAGGGTGATTCATATGTTATTGCGATTTTTATGTTTTTCGAATTTTTATATAATTTGATCAAACAAACCCTACTCATCGAAATAGTGCCTATCTTTGCCGATAACTGTCCTCCATCGTTCCGACAGGGAACGTGCGCAGTGGAGATAGAAATCCGGCGGTTTCGATTCGGAAAAGTGACGAAGGTCGGATTCGAGTGCTGCTCGATCATTGTATCGTCTTCCTTCCAAAAAGTGAGCTACCAATCGGAACAAATAGTGGTCAGTTGGGGCAAGGTCTGGTGTGTAGGGCGGGTGAGGAATCACTTCCCATTCTAATAGATGGAGCTTTTGGTGGGTCATTTTTGAAGTATGCGGTTTGGATTTCATTTATTTATTTATTTATTTATTTATGGCGTGAATTACAAACACACGCGTATAAGACACTAGCACAAATAACAAATAGGAAAATATGTAACTGAAATCATCTACAAAAAACCTCTTCGGGTTAGAACGTGCTTGAACTGACAAACAGACTTGTTATGAAAACCTTCAGATTCGCCTATAAGCAGGTTGAGTTCCTTAAGGTTCCGATAAGTGAGGAAGTTAGACCTAACCTGTGACCTCGGCACTTGGGGATACAATCGAAGTCTTCCTCCTCTACTCCTCGTTATTGGGACATCAAAAAACTCTATGCTTTCAATGGAAATTCTGTTTGTGAGAATTTTAAAAAGCATGATCAGATCAGGTCATGGAGGAAACAAATCTTGTCGAGTTGTGGACGGTTAATTTGAATAGCATAGCTGAGTTCTTATAGTTGGTAGCAGTACACCTGACTGTTAATGGCGGCACCTGAAGGGAGAAGCTCCCACTACACAACACCACGAACATACCGGATAGCGCTCAGCATCTCCTTTCTTGCGTGGAGATCGGTTTTGGGAACTGCTGACGGCTTCTTCCAACATGCCTTGCTGTATGTGACACATACAGTACCCACTTCTCATCTCCTGTAATGAGCGAGTTCAATCAGTCAAAACGGCGAGAGTGGGATAAGTTGAAAAGGCATGCATCAGCACGCATGGCGTGCTGTTCAGGTATCAGGTCTGATCTTCGTCACTTTTTCGAATCGAAACGTCCCGATTTCTATCGCCAAGGTATACATTCCCTGCCGGAACGATGGAGGGCAGCTATCGACAAAGATGGGTGATATTTCAATGAGTAGAGTTAGCTTGGTATATAAAAATTTGAAAAATGTCGAACAATCGCAAGAACATATGAATCGCCCTAATACCTACGTGAAAATCACTCACACCACTCCAAAAATGAGCTCGAGATCTAACTCATTGAACAGGCCCTTTAATCACAGCTTTGAAGATTGCAACAGATTTAACCCCTCCTCGTTTTTCTACTTTTCGACGCAAAACCTAGCCGTCGACTTCTACTTCTGTGATTGGCAGGTTGTGTTGAGTGATTGCGTTTCTTCTCTGATGTCTACTCTATGTACCGTATTGAGTAAATAGATAAATACATAAAAAAATCAAAGAAGAACAAGGTGACGACTCATGAATCAGATGTGAGTGGGTGTCTCTACTCTACTTGTTGCTGCGTCAACAACAGCTTATGCTAATAGTTCTGAAGGAGCTAATCTTGCCATTTGAGGAAGGAATTTGCATAGGAGATGCTTCGAGCAGTATCTAGTCTTCCAACCACCTTGTGGTTCATTTAGCCGATTACGTCTAGAAGGCCCTTTAGGTGTTCGCATTTAGCTGGACATTCATCAAATCTAGAGGTCTTCGATTTTTTTCAGATTTTGAGAAGAACACAACCATTCTTAAGGTGGACTTATCTTTTGAAATTTTTCAGTGTTGACTTTGATGTAAAGCAGAAGCAGAAGGAAAAGGGCGGGCCTACTCATGCTTTGTAGAATTCTCACAAAGTGAATTATCCACTAGAAAGGAATAGAGGAAGAAGACTAAGGTGCGTCCCTGAGTTCTAAGGTGCCACGTTCTAACTTCCTCACTTACCAGAACCTTAGAAACCTTAACTTTCTTGTTGTCGAATCTGAATGATTTGATAAAACCTCTGTGTTTCAATTAATGCATTTTTAGCCCCCAAAAATTTTTGTGGATGGTTTTACCCGCATACTTTTAAACTTAAATTTAAATTCTTGTGTTAGTACTTTCGCTTATGCTTGTTATTGATTGTACTTCACACCTAAAATAAAACTATAAATCTATGTATAGTGGTTGTTCTGTAACAGTTTCTTCTTCTTTTTCTTCCTCTTCAGCGTTTCTTCCGCTTCGTAGCGGGGTCCGCTCGTTCTGTAACAGCTTAGTACTTGTAAAGCTAACTACCTTCAAGGAGCTTCGCCAGACGCTCGTTTCTCGACGTTTTCGTGTCGTCTGGAATTCCGTGATTCTCATCGCCTAATCAAGTCATTAGCGTAACATCACGCGCTACGCCCGGAGGAGCTCCGACGACGTCTTCGAAATGCGTTCACCCTCAGCAGCAGCTGTTTGCCTGCCCAAGGTGTTCAGCGTCAGAAATGCCTATAAGCTCTCATACGGAAGACGAGCAACAACTGCTGTCAAACGCTTGGAGGACGCAGCACTGCCGTCAAATAGGTGGCCTTTTTGTGAAGCGACATCTTTTCTCAATTAACGTTGTCGATTTCTTTCGCCGTCGGCGTCCGATGTACTCTGACCCGCATTTTTTTCAGTTTTTCTTTCTTTCAAGTAGTTGTGTTTCTACTCCCCATGCTGATGTATTGAGCAGTATTGAAAATCAGGATTTCATGCATGATTTCATGCAACGCATTCGTGTTTGCAGCTATCATATCAGGTCGATTAAGAAGTTTCCGGTTTTGGAAATCTTACGCCAAACGAATAAGCTTTCACAAATGCAGTCTTAATCGTTTTACCGATGTGAGCATCGATTCCGCAGGACATATTTTTTTACAACTAAACATTTCCACCTTTTCTGAAATTTCTTTTCTCGAAAACGTTCACGTTTATTTCTTTTATGTGCAATATAAAAGAAATGCAACGTGAACGTGTTTCCTCCTTGTCAAGGATGCTCGAATGTGTCTTCTCCACTCACTGGAAGTCACACAATAGTTATACCGAATGCCAACGCCTGCACTTTTGCTGCCGATATAAATTTCTTCATTAATTTTAATCAATCTCATTTAAAACGACTTGACCTAATGTTATACTTCGCTGTGCTTTCGTTTTTTTTTTGTTGTTGGGAAACATGCTTAAGCCCTTTGCACTGAGTGTCCTGAATAATCTGCAAATATATTTCTCACATTCTTTTGCAGTTCATAGTGTTATCCAAGATGGCTCACGATCACGTTGGTGTTGTTTCTGGATTGTATTTGATCATCACTATGCTTTTGCTTGGTATGTTTGGTTTCTATGGCGCACTTTAAGTGCAGCAGTAAATAAATAAATAGAGTAAATAAATAAAAAATAAAATGTGATCTGCTCGTGCCCATAAAATAACGAAGAATGACTTGACATACTCATCCATAAAGAAAGTGCAGTACGTATTCTTTTCCTACAGCCTGCTGAAATACTGGAAAAATATCCACCTGTTAGGTAGGTTGTTTATAGAACGCGTAAAGGTAAAGGTCGGGCTTCGACGTTCATTTCATAATTTCGCTCTCAGCCGTGTAATGTGCGCACTGCTCTGGCGTGGTTCAAGGAAAACGTGATTTTTTATACATTTTTTGCCTCTAGAATATACTTTTGCAAGAATTTTCAAGAACTTTTTTTACAGCTCCGTGCCTGAACAATGTTGTTATTGAGATCACTTTTTGTTATGTTTTCTGATAAACCATATTTTCAATAAGGACAATGGATAAAGAATGTCGTTACTCAATCCCTTTTGGGATGCGCCGTGCATTCTACTCCACGGGATGTCGTGGAAGCGATTTGAATGCGAATTTGGCCATACAATGACTTGGCCAACCGATGAACAAGTCAGCGCTTTATCCTCCCAGACAAGTCTGGTACCAATTCACCGACCACGGATGGATGGAAGGCTTGGTTGGCCTGGGCGGAAAATCCGAACCAGGATCCTGGGGGAGCTCGTTCGTCTTCTGATGAACGAGGACAATCTGGGCTTCTATCTGACGATGCCGCAAAACGTATGTAGATCACAAGTGGGCATATTTTCCTTAATTCTCGATTTTGGTTCACAGTAGTTTTTCAAGTACAACGTAGGGCTCCGCGTTTCTGTCTGTGCCTTTCGTCACTGAAAAAACGGGAGCGAAATCATAGATCTTATTCGGTTGTACGAAATTTTAGCTAAAAAGCTACGGCTAAACTATCAATCGAGCAACGCTCATTGATGTCTTATCTTCTAACCTTGGTTTTCGACTTCGGTTGCTGGATCGCGGAACAGATCAGAATTTCGAATCTATCGGATTCTCAAGGAGTTCAGTCTGCTACATGGCAAACAGGAAGACGTGACGATACTGTTTGTACGAATCTGAAAGAAATCGTTTCGAAGGTTAAATATCGTAAATGTTCTGCAGTCGTTCGTGCTTACACATTAAAAATGAGGCTAAGGATAGCACTCAATTTTTTCCGTTTTTACTGCTATAATACCTGTTGATTTTCAATATTTTCACAGTAGAAATCCGTGTGCTCATTGATTAAATAAACAACACACTATAATTCAAGATAGATAGAAAGATACACAGATTGATCGATTAATTGATTGATTTGTTGATTGATGATTTGGTTGATTGATTGATTCGCCGATCAATTTTAGACAACATATGAGCGAATAGATAACTACGTTCCGCAATCCATTTTAAGACCTCCAAAGACGTTAGCTCGAAGCGTTAATCCAATTTACACTTCCGACGTCGAGCTACTTGCCATGGTACACAGTGGCCAAATCGATCGATCAATGTGGCTAATTTAGATTGCATTGCGTCGAGATAGAAGCATCCTTATCGATCGTGCGACGCGATGAATCGATAAATCGATGGGAGCTTATCATTACACCTCGTCGCGAGTCTCGTGCACACTAAACTACCTATAAGGTCTGTGCCGGCAGTGAGGGAAGCGATGGTCGCTGGAGCAACAGACACGAATGAATTTTTAATGGGCGATCACTCAACAATAATCAATTCGTATGCTTTGCACGAGCAACGCATACGAACATGTCGCTGTCGTCGCGGACGTTGAATAGGCCCTAAATAGGGCCTTAGGCTGCTCAATAAATACTGGTCGACCCTGATGCGGTACAGAAGTAAACAGCACAGAAGTCAGTCTTGAACGAAGATTGATGGCTTCATTGCTTTTCGACTTTAGAGCTTTCGAATACAGCCCAAGTATGAAAGTCAATCAAATAAGAAAAAAAAATGAAAATGGGATATTGAAGATCTGCTTCCGAGCGGCTGCTGTGTTAGGCAGCGATGGTTATTTTTTGCCTCCCTTCCTCGATTCTCCCATAACCAACGAGCAGTTGCCAAACTTGACTCAAAGCCGCTTGCAGATCTCACTTCGCTCGCTCTGGTGGACGGGAAGCGCCAGCGTCAGATGAGACCGCCTCCAATTTCAGAAGTCCTCTGAAGAGCGCGCCGATTGGTGGTGAGAAGGCGCTCCGGGCGGCGTTGCGATATGTGCTCAGCGTAACGTGATTAGAACCATCTTTGCGAAGAAAAACAGCGCCGAAGATCGCACGACCAACCGACGAGCACTTGAACGGCATCTCTACTTTCACGAGTCTAGGCTGTCTTCCTACTGCTGTAATGGAAGAGCGATCGAGCGTTTTTGCTAGAAATTGACATCACAGTCGCTGACGCTTGGTCCGGCAGCTCCTCTGCTTCACGCTCGAATTTTTAGATGTTCTCCGTGCTGTCCAACTTGTTAGCCCCTGCTCATGTCCATAGGGGCGCGCTCTTCTCTTCCTGGCTTGTCCAAGTTATTCAAAACAGGAACATTATTTAGGGGTTCGAAAAGATCACAACTGCAAAGGAAGAGTATTTCTGCTGCTTTCACTTGAGAAAATGGCAGTTATTGAAGAGGCACAAGGTGTGACACTTACCGTAAGCTATCACCTTCCTGAATTCAGTTTTTTAAACTCTTCTTACATGATACCAGCCTAGTAAAAAGAAATGTCCATACTGCTTGAGCGAGCGATTTGGCGGTACCAATTTTTAAAAAGCGCTCATGCTAACGTCCACGTGTTATTCTATTGATGGCCATGCCATCATTCGGTGTCGTTCAAGTTGCTATCATCATATATCATAAACTCTATAATGACGCGCTAAGCGATGGGTCATACTATCGATCGACGCCGCCGCCGAAATTATAAAATAGGGGGAAAATTACGACACGAAAATGGCGAAAAATACCCAGACGTTTTCTTCCTGCCTGGGAACTTTGGCCCTGGGGCAATTGAGGTCGCTGAACACGAATCTAAATTTGATTTTTGAAGTATCAGTCGCCGTTAATCGATATTGAATAAATTATGGTGCAGGAAAATAGCGGAAAATACCCAGACGTCTTCTACGTACCAGGGGATTCAGAAGACGTGCGGAATACGCCGCATGACGTGTCTGAGACTCAGAAGACGTGCCAAAGACGTCGCTCAACGTGTTTGGGAATCAGGTAGACGTGCCGAGGGCGTCGTCCAAAGTGCTTGAGGATTCAGAAGGCGTGTCGAAGGCGTCGTCCGCTGAAGGGGGATCATTGCAGGGGATTTGAATTCGAATGTTCGAAAATTTTTCGAGATCGCAACTGTAGTAAATGCCGTCCTTTTGTTGTCATTTACATTAATTTTGCTAAAAATATTGCTAGTCATATGTGTTTCAGCATCAAATAACTAGAATAAATCTACAAATTTTTATCCTTTCTGCCACAGTATAGTTTCACAGCTTATTCGATAGAGTAAGACAGCGAAAATTATTCGATGAAATAAGTCTAGCGTTAAATAGTGTTATCTTGATTTGTTGTGTAAATGTAAAAAAAAATGAAAAAAGAGTGGCAGCTTTTAGTGTGAATAGGGTGAATTATCCTACAGGATTCTTTTTTCCAAAAAGAATTTTCAGTTTTCTAAGTAATTTTTTCCATTAATTTTTGCTGAATCTCTTGTTTGCACTTCACTTTTAATTTCAAAAGATTGCTGAAATTTTTTGTTTTCATTTCAAAGGGATACTAGAAGCCTTGTTAATAACAATAGGCTTGCACGAACTCATCTTGAAAATTGGATAGCCGGGACTTCCCTTGTTCAGGTACAGAAAAAAATTGTGGTTTAATCTTCAGCGAAGCATATGCCATTCCTTTCATTTGATATTTTTAGAGTTCACTTTATGACCAAGCGAAATTATCTTCTTTATTTGTTTATTATTATTGACCGTCCTAGTCATAAACATAAACACTTTCTTGATTGGAACCGCTTTCAAATTCTCGTGACAATAGACTCTCGTGAAATACACCAGGTTCGGCCATCCCTCCATACATCCATCTTCATTCGTATCTTCGACCCCATAGCGATCCGTTCTTTGACACAAAAATGATGGCAGATGTGAGTAGTTAGCTAAACTTAAATGCTCAAACAGTTTATTCACCAGAAGTTTAAGACTATCTGTTGTTGTTTTCCTTTTCAAGTAACTTCCTCCTGAGACAAGCATCAACGCTATTAATTATTTTCGGTTGACTCTAAAACAACAGATATGGCTAACAGTTAATATTTCAGAGCAAATATAAAATTCAGCAAAAGCAACTATAATACAAAAATCGGTTCGGACCTTGGGAATATTTCTCAAATGAACAAAGAGTCCCAATGATTACCTACATAGCCAGTGCTAGATAGATTAGAAGCTAATACAAGACCTGTATGGTACTGTAGGGGGCCATTGCGTGTTCCAAAAATGTCAAATTTCTCGCCAAGTAACTCGGAAGGGTCGGGGGTTTGTTTCCTCCTCGCCATTTTGCTGCGCCCACTTTAAGCCTTAAAAGAATTTCAGTAAGTTCTCATTGTTACCTAAATGTGGGCCAGAATTTCTTTAGCACACGGGTTAACTCGGAGGTCTCCACTCCTCCCGAGCCCGCTGCACCTCGAAACGGGTTTATTATTTATTTATTTATTTATTTATTTATTTCATGCACTCAACAAAGGTGTGCTCAACAAGAAACATAAGAAGAAGCAGTAAGTATACTGAAAAGGCAACAATAAATGCCGTAAATTGTTCCGAAGTCATTGACATGTTAGACGACAGTTTTTTGCCATTTCAGCTAAAACGATCTTCACTACATACTGTGCTCCTCGTTATGCCCTACAAGTCCACATAGGTCTTCTTGAGAATAATTGGGGTAATTTCTCAGACTTCGTTTCTAAGGTGGAACTGGAACTTGCAGACCCGATTCCAGACATCGAGAAACAATAGAGGAACGCATGGCGCAATCTCGGCGTTTGTAAATAACACCGAAAACTGTTCACTTTTCTGCTCTACCTACCACGTCAGCTGTAAAACGTTGCAGTAGCAAAAGAATGATAGGAATTCTGTGAACATTGGAACAGTGCACACATTCACTGAGACACCCCCTGTATTTGTCAGCGAACACAACGAGCGCTTGGAGCCAGATTTTGCTGAAAAATATCGGCCGAGCATGACACCAGAAGATGAGTCTTCCGACGCCGTCGAAATGAACCATTTAGCTGGCTGGCACACTGACGCCGGTTTATGGCATGTGGCCTTCTTCGCCGATGGCAACAATATGTACATAGCCTGCCTGCTATTTTTATCACCGACCAGCTAGGAAATCGAATTCTGATGTAGATAAAACGACACCTCGAAGGTTGAATTCCTCGCTAGCAACACAATGCCAGCGAACTTTGTTGTCCCATTCTATCGGTGGTGAAAAAAGCGCCTTTACGATTCGCAAGCGCCTTCTTGACGATTTCTCCTTGAATGAGGGTTTTCCTCATCGTGACTGTCTCGTCTGCGAAGCTGTTGTCCTTGATATGGCCCTGGGTTTGTCTCTGTCTCCGTCTTGTCCCCTAATTCTGATTTCGATCTTCGTACTGATGATGCCCTGTCCTATTCGTATGAATCCACTGAAAATTCTTCATGGATTCTGAAGGGATCATTCCTTCTTTGCCACTTGATGCTTTTAAACCTTGCATTTGTATAATGTGTCATGTAGTTACGATCGCTACATATACATGAATTCTGAAGAAAAAAAACCGAAAATTAAGCTACCTTTTGTTTAGTGCACTAAAAATTGTTTTGTAAAACTGTTAGCCATTGGTTGAAAAGTTTTTCCAGATAAAACCGAGCCCATAACTTTCTCGCACAACAAGAGAACCGCATATTTTGGTACTTATCAGGTATTTGCCCGAGCGCGGCAAGGTAAGCGCTACTTAATATATGTTCTAACTACACCCACTACATATTCACTGCACAAACCGCTGATTCTCTAGCATCATTCCCCGTACTTGCACCCTGTCGGAGCTCAAGGAAGTGATCAAACCGATTGGGCAAAAACTCGACAAGTACCTTCGTGCAGCACTTCTTTTGTTTAATGCTAAATAAAAGTATTTTTAATGCATAAGAGAATAACTAAAGCAAGATTAGCTAGATAAAATTCAGTTCCTTATACATTCATTTACCTGATTCAACCAAGGATCTTATCGATTTCCTATGCCGACTGACTCATGTGATATCGATCGCTATCGACGCTCGTATGTATTGTGTGTCGACTGGTTTGTAAATTATCATCAGTATAGAAGCTGTTACGTCGACAAGTTTGTGCAATACCGATCATTGCTGCTGTTCATATGTCATGCAGTATCGATCGATATCGATCTTAATGTCGACTAGGATGCGCAAATCTTTGATCACTTAAGAATCAAAATGATCTTTGTTATAGCAACATTTGGCCTTTAGATAAAGCTAAAAAATTCAAATTAATGAAAGAAATGATTATAAATGAAGGAAGTTTACTGTGTCGCTTGTTTCGAATTCAATCTATGTTCGTCATGTCTATTTACGCGGACTCAGTTTGTAATTGTATCCGCTGTTGTGATGTTAAATTTACTACCGCATATTTCGGATTATTTTAGTGTCAGGAGGGGTGGGGCTCAGATGACAGTTACGTCCAGCGTCACACGACACGACACCACATTATTTGATTTCGCATGGGCGCCATCTTATCATTAGGCAGAACATAGCGGAAGTTCGAAGACAAGCTGTAAGTTAAGAGAGGGGATGGAGAGGCAGAACCCGCATGCTTCCTCCAACTAGGATAGATTCTATAATCGTATTGTTTGCACCACCGTGAACGGACCCGCGATGTGGGTATCATCAAAACGTAGTAATTGTAGCACATGTTGAATGATTGCGAGTCGTTTCCTAAAAGTGGATATCTGTAAAAGCAGAAGGGCCTAATTGTCGTGTGCTGGCATTTTATGGCTTGAATCTCGATGAGGATATGTCAAAATTAGACCGGAATTTGTGCAGTACCCGGCGACGGAATTGCCTAAGAAAGCATGATAGAAAGGCAAGTATGAGGCAATTTGAGCTGTTTACCCGCAGAGCTTGTAAGAAAGACCTTACCCCTAAGGTGTGATAGCGGACGGGGGGGGGGGGGGGGGTCAACCAAAAGTGAAGTCGATATAGAGATTTCGTCATGATGTAGAAATTTTTGTAGAATTTTTTTCAAATAAGGTTTCCATCGAACTGTTCAACAACTATAATAAATTCTCTAAGAAAAATTCTCTAAAAAGATGCGAACAAGATCAGTGTTGTAACTTCGAGTCTCACAATCAGTTGTTGAACAGCTAGTCAGGTCAGATTTCTTAACCCATCGTACTTTCAAGGAATTCAACCTGCTGCAGGGCAGTAGACGATTTAGAGTGTTATCTCTGGTCCGGGTTTCCTGGGGAATACCTTGTCCTATCGCGTGAAATTTTTAGGATCTTGGTGGCTATCACAATGGTTTAAAAACTGGTTCATTTTCTATTCAGTCAGGATAATCTGGGCTCTTATTCTTCGATGCGTCAATACCTACGTAGATCACAATCACAAGTGAGCTTATTTTATTAATTCTCGAATGTGATTCACAGTTCACATGATGACAAGATCCGTGGGGGATGTTGAAACTTCGAGTCTCAGTTGGCAAATCGCGAATCAGGTCAGATTTCTTAAAACCTATCATATTCTCAAGGAACTCAACCTGCTGATGAGCAATTATGAAGAGGGACTTTCTGCTCAAGCCTGCAATTTTTTTTCAAAGGTTCAATATCAAATCGTGGTGCATGAAATGGTTGTTTCTTGCTTCGCTAGTGTTCGAGTGCTTTTCAATGTGTTTTGTATTTTGTTGATGTTCTCCACACGTTTCACGCTAGACATTTGTCTATGCCATAGATAAATAATATAGAAATATAATATATAAATATAATATATAATAATATAAATAATCTTTGATCAACGTAGCATAAAGTTTGAAGACTCAAAAAGCATCATCTACAGCCACATTTGTGGAATATGTTATACAACTGGAAGATCATGTTATATTTTAAGATTTAACACTACCCCTGTGAAGCTCGAATACTGTGCTGCAAAAAAAGTTTATGCAAATGATTCAGGTCATTTTCTTTATGTCTCAATTGGCTGGTACTGAGGTTGCAAGCTGTCAGCAGGAGGTGTGGGTTCGAGTCCCGTCTGGTGCTAGAGTTTTGAAACATCGTCATAACAGCTTGCAACATCAGTGCCAGAAATTGAGGCTTAAAGAAAATGACCTGAATCATTTCTATCAAGACCATCTGCTTTACAGGTTCCATGTTGAAATCAGCCGCCGGCTCACCCCGATATACGGCTGAGTGCTGATCGGTCCCTTGAGGTGTGGATGTTGCGTTCTATCAAAGAGCGCCGGTGGTGTAATGGCGGAAAGCATTCCCGCCCGGGCAGCACAAGGTGCGGGTTCAGGTCCCGCCTGGCGCTAGAGTTTTGATCGCAACGAAACATCGTCATAAAAGTTTACGCAAAGTTTTGCCCTAAAACAAACCCACTCAAGCCATATGTAGGTCATTCCCGTTGTTTCATAGTTTGTTGCAGAGCTATTTCACCATATTAATAGAAATAGAATTATAGAATTCAGAATTCAGGAGGCAAGCTGACTGATGACGTCAGAACATTCAGACAAGAATACGATGGGGATAAAGGACGGCGTTACTCTCTATCCCTTTTGAGATGCGCCACGCCTTCTACTTTTAAGGGATATCGTGGAGGCGACTTGAATGCGTATTTGGCTATAAAATGACTTGAGGTGGCCAGCCGATGAACAAGTCAGCGGCGCTTTATCCTTCCCAGACAAGTCTGGTACCAATTCACCCACCTCGGAGGAATGGAAGGTTTGGTTGGCCTAGGCGGGAAATCTGAACCAGGAACCTGGTATCCGGTGCAGGCGACAGTCGGCGCCTCTTCCAACTGCGTTACACGCGCCCTCAGATAAGAATACGATGGCGATTTGCGAAAATCTGTGGTAAATATATGCGGGTGAGTAAAACAGGGTACAACTGAAGAGCGGTTGTACAAACCTGTACCCTGAGAACCTCAGACATTCGCACCGACCTACCGGAAGGTAACTATAGTTCGCCGAAGAAATTGGCCGGTAGCTGAACAGCATTTCTCCCACCATTCTGCGAAATTTCTATGTCGGAAGTTGGAAACGTCATATGTTTTCACAGTGGCTAGTTCGACTGCTTATGAAATTCCGTTCACCTATCGGTGAACTTTGATGAATTGTCGTTGTCGCTCCAGTTGACCGCCGTGAGTGTCTGACGACTTAAGGTCATGTCGTAAGCAGAATGCTGAAGAAAAAGCTGAATCTATGCAGGCGGGGGTGTCGCCCTATAAGTGGATCGAGTGCACGTAGGGTGGCATCTTCTGAATAGGAAATTGCAAAGCGTTGCCCCTTCAAGGACTAGTCCATCGTGTTGACTCCGGACCCTGCATAATACCTTGCCTTCAGTGTTCACGCCACCTTCAAACAGAAGAGTGAAATGCCCCTCCCCTCCGAGTAGGATAGATCTGGAAACCTTCATGATGGTGAGGATAAACATCGGCGTTAGTCACACCTTTTGTGGGATGCGTCATGCATTCTATTTCAACATTGTTTTTTCGAGCATTGTCTAATGCAATTTGGATGCACATTTTGCCAATACGGGGGACAAGAATCACAAGTCTGTCAGCCAATAGACAACTTAGTGTCTCATTCTTCTCAAGCATGTATGACATCAATTTACGGACTCGAGTAGAAGACTTCGCTGGCCTGGGCGGGACCCAAACGAAGAATTTCGATTCGGGAAGCGCGACGGATGGCATCTCCTCCCACTGAAAAAAGCATCACAGAAATAAAGACTAGAAGTGGAAATAGAGCTACAAAATCCGACAATCAACAGAAGGAGCAATCAGAGATAGTCATGACTTTGTTAGCGGATCAGATTCGAGGTTTTGCATGCAGCTGCATAGTTTACTCCAGTTCTTACATCGCGACCGTCAGATGTAAATATGTACCACCGACCTTTCACTGGATCTGAAAAGGTTCCTCCTATTTTTCCAAATTTATCACTTGTAACCTGTTGTTTTGATTTGGATTTCTAGGAAAACTCTCGAGCGACAAGTCAAACCTTGTCTAACACACAGGGTGTACCCAAAAAATATAGCCACTGTTCGAAAAGTGGTAACTTTGCTGTCAGTATAGGTACAGCAGAAATTTAGAGCTCATATGAAAGCGAAAGAGAATAGAAATTCTCTGACATATAAGGGATGGGGATCGCTCCAGGTAAAGTCGTCTGAATTTTTGCGTTTTACAATCCACTGGCTGTGTTTCGCTTGAATACTTGTCAAAATTTCTCCATAAAGTGTCCGCGATGATTGATTTTTCTTTTTTCAAGGTTAAAACTTAAAAATAAACTACACACTTGGTAAAATGCGGGAAATGTTAAAATACAGTTTGAGTGGTTTTAATATTGCTGCTAGTTGACGCTGTTGGAAGATGCTTGAGACTCATATGAAAGCAAAGGATAACAAAAATTCTGCCACGCGCAAATGGTCAAGATTGCGCCATGTACCCGTCTGAAACCTCGCATTTCAGACTCGACTTGTTATGCATGGGCCGAATACTTGTTACAATCTTGTTATTAGTTAAACGCACCACCCTGCGCTGCGCCTCTTTTGAGGAATTGACAATGTACAAAAATTTGGGCAAAATTCGTGGTATCCTAAAAAAAAACTTAAGCGCTATATGAAGCGCCATACCATTCTTGCAAAAGGTTTTAGACATGATAAGGGTTCATCTAAAGCTGTAATGCAGTGTCAAGGCCTACACATTAAAGGAACCACAGCGCAGGGTGATGTGGTCAACTAATAACGAGACAGAAACAAGCATTCATTGCGTCTACAATCAATCGTGTTTAAAATGTAAGAGTTCAGAGGGATGCATGACGCAATCTCCGCACCTCATTTGCCGGAAAATTTCGATTCTCTTTCTTATGAGATCTTATGAGATCAAAAATTTGCCACAATTTTACTGGCAGCCAAGTTATCACCTTTTAAACAGTGCTTACATTTTTTGCGATACCCTGTGATATTGTCCATACTTTTTTACTCACTGAAGGGTGATTATTCTTACTTTATGACCCGCTTTTTCCGTTCGGACACACGCTTAAGACCTTTCCTTGTAAGAAAGCGTAAGGGACGCCTTTTGAAAACGCTCCCTTGTGAGTTCTTTGGTTTCAGCACCCAAAATATTCCCAGTTTGAAAATGTTCTTAGCAGATTTTTTGGTGGAGAAGCGCCAAACATTAGTACGCCTTTATTGTACTCGAATGGCTTGATTCAAGCAAACTCATCATTATATGAAGTTAGAAGTCGAAGACGACGGAGACTTTCAGCCCAACATAATGGATGGTCTACGACTTTCAAGCGTTAGCACCGCCTTCGCACGAGCCTTAACGATACTTCAGAGCAGAAAAACAAGAGGAATGCCATGAAGACTGCTCTGGCTAGGGAAGTGACGTCACAGCTCCTAATCGGTGATGTGTATGCGAGTACGAGTGTATTTATGTGGGTGTGTCTGGGTATCGGATTGACTTCTGTGTTCAGAAGACATACGACGCGACACGACGCTGAAAGCTTCGTGAACTAATAAATAAATAGATTTTGCGATGGACAGAAGAGTTTAGATTGCAATTATGGGCACACACATAGCAGCACTATGTAGGTCGAGGAAAAGAGTGGGTGAGAGAGACACACGCTGCTGTTGCTGCCGCTTCCCACAACTAGCTCCTTCCTCTCTCCGTCTCCATCATTCCTGTCATGTGATCATTCTCATTCTTCATCAGCTCCTTTCGCTCTCCGTCTTCATCCTCCCTCTCCTACTCTCTGTGATCATTCATATCCCTAGTCATTCTCATCCTTGTTCCTTTCTAGCTGATGAAGTGTGTCTCTGTGTGCGTGTTGAATCTGTGTCACATTCATTTCGTATGTGCTCCGGGATTCCGCCGGGAGAATTTCCCCCCGTAATCGAATCTCTTCAACGCTCAGAAATCCATAGATGAATGGCACAGACGAGATAGCTGCACAGGATCAGTTCACACTTGGAGAGACCGTGTTCTACCTGAGCAATGGCGCCGTCGGTTCCATATTCAACTGCATCGTCCTGTGGATCGCTTTCGTTCACATTGACACGGACGATAAACCGCGACAGGTAACAACCCTATGCTTCCTTTATTTCGTCGTCTTTACCATTAAAACCTCCAAAAAACTATTTCGATCAAAAAAGAGTTCTCGTTTTATAGTATTGCATACCTATTGTTTCAAAAAGTGCTGTTGTTGTGTTGCTTGTATTCCGGAAGTAAAAAGTGAAAAAGCATAAAAAGTGTCGCCACCTAGGAAGCGCGGAAACTGGAAAACTTGCTAATTACTTTTAGTTGAAAATGAACAAAACAAATAAATGGGTAATTTTTAAATATGTCGAGCTGCGCGGGTGCCCACACAATTTTTTCAACTATCACATGAAATTTTTTTCGTTTTTATTTCGCACTTTAAAATAACTCCAAATAGGTTCATCTACTTTACAGAGTAGCAGTGTCAGAAAGTGAAAGGCAATTCATAACTTTCCAGGGCGAACAAAATAAACTTTTATCGAATCTTTTATGTTGAGAAACGTGTCTAACACAATCTGAAAGACGTACTCTTTCTTTCGGATGGGACGTTGCCAACTTTTATAAAAAAAATGTTTTCTTTCGTACGAAGGGCCTATCTTGACCTGGGACCGGATACGTCAAGCAGTGGTGTAGGTAGAGACGCCGGAAGGGAATCATATCCACTATATTGGGTAGCGGGTACGATCCGTATTCATGAAAGCAATCAAGGATATGGTAGAACTGAACCTCTCGCGAGAACAGCTGATTTCACTGGAGCGCCGTTTTGTCAGTGGGGCGCGAAATCCTCGCGGGTATGCGGATATATTCACGACGATCGCGGTGTTTTCTCTACCCAATGATATACCCACGAAGTGGTGGGTAAGGCTAATCATGAATGCCTCATTGTGGGTGCGTCTACCTCCTATACCCTGCATACCCGCAGGTATAAGTGTTGATGAATCCGGCCCCTGCACTGTCTGTGTCCGTTGCGACAAGAAAGCGGAAATTCTGAATTCTCGAAACCTCATCAGAACTATAAACAAGTTTGACAGCTCATTTCATGGATGGCTGACCATTGCTTTTTTAGATACTTTGAGTGCTTTTTTGAGAGCATTTCGACCAAAAACGAATGCAATTTCATGCCTCTATGCGCTCGTTCGGCTTCGAAGGCTCTAGCATTTCCAATTTTCATTTTCGTCTGTTGAATGTTAGGTGAACGAGGGAATACCATGACGGTGACATTATTACAGAGTCAATAACGAGAATGTGGGCACGCGATTCATGTTCAGAGCATTCGTTTGCATAAGATGGGACCAGTACTGATGATAATATATTGGCCTACAGCCTTCAGTGACGTTACCGAAATCAAGGGAAGCACTTTGTTTTTCCACCATACTACAAGGTGTACGAAAAGTCATTGCCTCTGCACTTTCGAATAGTTCCGTAACTATTGCGAATGGCCTAGAACCCCGCACATTTGGTTGGCGCTCTTCTGGTTTACACTCTATGTCCACGAAGCTTCACTTCTGGTAAGGCTTCGATTTTCAAGGTTATGGTTACCAAAGTTGATCATTGTACGCGTGGCGAAGGAGAGCATCGCGCAGAAGAACATCTTGAAGATCATGAAATCAGCATTAGGATAATCAAGTTCGGCCTTCGGAGTGACCAGGAACCGGGATCAGTCGAGGATCGCTTTCAAAATGGCCGACCTATGTCTCTTTCGAGTCTCAGAATCTCAGAAGAGGGTGGCACGAAATTTTTTAATTTTTAAGCAAGTAAGAATGGAAAGTTGCCAATGGTAACTTGCTGGGAAGCCGCGTTTCGTCCAGCCGATAAAACGGACCACCATGGTGAATGAATGGAAAGGGAAAGAATACGACGTCTACATAAGGAGTGAGAGCTTTTGCCTATGTACTTTGCAGAAGTATTTGTGGCACTATGGGATCTGGTATCGATGTTTATACAGAACTTCAAGGTCAGGATTAAAACGTCAAATTTTCATGCACTGTTCGAAGGTCCAAAAAGAATAATTATAGTTCCAGTACTTTATCAGTCGAGTTCCTCTTGTTCAGTTTGCTCTTCTGGTAGTCAGTGTTCTTCATGTCCTGCTGGTATGTGCCCAGTCCGGATACTCTAAGATTAAGCCAACGGAAATGGATCGCATTCATAATCGGCATTGGCGCCGCTCGTGACCAAGGTTCACGAATCCTCAGTGCATCCGGCAGGAAGAAAGCCAGTGAAATCAGTTCAATAACAGACTTCAACACCTACAAGTTACCAACGGATTTTGAGCATCACCATCACTGCTTATGGGTTGAACTAAAATACTTCTAGCCGAATCTCAACATTTCATTTTTAAAGAATGAAGGATAGAGAAAAGCGTCAATCAGTCCTTTTTTGCGAACTCTACTTCTACGGGATGTCGCGGTCGCAATTTGAATGCGAATTTGGCCCTTGGGGTAATTGCGGTGGCGAGCCGATGTACATGTCAATGTTTTATCCCTTGGTTGGATTGGCAGGGAAACCCGAACCAAGGACTTAGATTCGGGTGCACGCCACAGCCGGTATCTCCTCCGACTCCGCTAGCATGCGCACCAATTCTTACCTTTACTTTTATTAATTATTTTGAATGTGTCGATTCATACAACAAGTCTAGCAACTAAGACAACAATTCTAAGGTTTAGAGAAGCTGGAGACTAGAACAACAAATGTATAAACACTAGGTTGGCGAAAAACCTTCACTGCGATTCTTACTCTTTTTTTGAATTGTGTTTCTTTGCACAATGACGAGCGATAAGCTCGACAACACATTGTATTTTTGTTTGCATTTCATCAACACTTGCTACTTCTTTATTTATACCATTTTCACGTCGAATGGGACAGTTCTAAACTCAAATTGGACTCTTTTCACGTAAAACTGAACAATATTTTAAGCAAGCTCAAGACTTTTTGAAGGGAAAAAGAAAAAGAAAAGCAAAAAATTAAAAAGCGAACGCTTTCAAATTAAAATGAGCTTCTTCTGCATTAAACTAAACACTCATCTAAAAGGTTAGAATAAATTTTTGTTCAAGGAAACATTTTAGAGGGTCGAGTCTCACACTTGCAAACAATATAACAAAAACATTTATAATAAAAACACACATATTCTCACCTTGATGCTTCACGCAAGTCCACAGTCTTTGTGCAAGTTTCATTTTACACTATCAACCAGATGAAAATCGCAATGAGCTTTTCGGGTGCATGGTGCAATCTGACCTTGCTATGTACTACACGATTGCCGTCTTATTTCACTTTAAAACATAATTTAAGTTGTTATTGTTTCTGAAAAATAAAAATTTTATAAAATTATTATACCCATTTGGGGGAGCTGAACTGCAAATTTTTCAAATACTAAAATTTTTTCAAAATTTCTTGAACAAAAAATTATTGCAATCATTTTGGAAAGTCTGTAGTATTAGTCGAACGTGCGCAAATTACTGTAAGACGCAAAAGCCTGTAATCTGACTCGCACCTTTCCTACCGTGCCATAAGGACGATGCGATAGAATTTTTTTTTGAAGTATTTCACATTGCTGGCTGGTACCGCTGTGTATAATCTGAAGGTCATGAAGAAGAAGGATACAATAGCAAGGAACTTTGACTTTTGAGTAGACAAAAAGACTAGAGATCAGTCTTTAAAAAACAGAAGCACACTACGGAAGCGCTATCCACCAATTCTTCCCATTTCGGAAAGCTATGGGAAATTCTTGCACTGGGGTTTATTCTGGTTCCTTTTCGCTGAATATTTCTACACACTTCGGGAGAGAAGGATGTGCGGATGTGGTCGATGTTGCACCTACTATTCTGATTTGAAAACACGAAAGCGTGCCGTAGCAGTAGAATTTTTCCGCATCCGTCCCTCTTAAAGAAGGGTAGCTGTTGCTCAGAAGGAACTGATGCAGACCTCCCTGATGTGCTCATTATGCTTGTGTTGCCGCTTAGACACGTTATTGGAAATATGAGTAGTTCCAGTAACCCGGCAAATCGTTGAATTGCTTGCAGCAAGAAGCGCTCCAGAATCGGAGCCCGATATTGCTTTCCGTCAGAGTTGCATTGCTTTTCAGCGCAACAAAGGGGTGATTTCGCAGACAAATTCAAAAGAAGCCTGTGCACGCATATATGTATTCGTATGTTTGCACTAATCGCCAACATCCGTCTTTTGAACAATGGAAAGGCAATCTATGTAGTTAAGTGGAGATCAGCCTGTGCTATGTTTTTCATGACTAGCCCTTCAATGAGTGATTAATATCTGAAAACCATTGCATCCACATCATCATCATCATCATCATTTTCATTAGCGTCTGTCCCGCTTGGTGGCGGGGTCCGCTCTTCTGGTGTGGTGACGCCAATTCTCCCGATCAAATGCTTGATCAGGGTGCACATTGCATCCACATCGTCAGGGACATATTATTATCCCTACATGGGCTATGCTATAGTTGTGCTATTGAGAAATTTTATCGAAAAACAAACGCATAACTAATTCGATGTCGAAAATTTTCGCGCGAATGACTGAACTAGCTGATCCGCTCATCAACGAATACGCTCCATTTTTCGTTTATTCGAATATTCGAAAAGGTGAACAATTTGTTCAGATCAGGTTCTGTGCTTAAAGGTCTAAAGTTTATTCCATATTCGAAAAAATCGTTCGATTTTCAAATAATATTCGAATATGGCTCTCTTTCGATATTCGAATTCGAACGAATGCTCGACTTTCTAATGTTCGAAGTTGAACAAATATTCGAAATTCTAGAGACCTCGAATATTCGACTATTCTAATAATTATTTGAATAAAGTATGTGAATATATTCGTTTGAGCACAACTATAGGTGACGGTAATATTGAGTTATGCAATATACTTAGGATAGAGGGATAGTCATCATATCCTTCTATATAATAAGCCGCTAACGTCTGTACGGGGCGGAGCGTCTGTACGGGGCGGAGCGTCTGTACGGGGGAGAGCGTCTGTACGGGGGAGAGCGTCTGTACGGGGGAGAGCGTCTGTACGGGGCGGAGTGTCTGTCCAGGGGGGGATCAGTGACGGTCTGCCTGGCCATCTGGGTGCTGAACTGTGAGGGGGAATCGTGGGGGGAGGGGGGTTGCAGTTGTGCAACGTGCCTGGCGACTCAGTAGACGTGCCGAACACGTTGCCCAACGTGCCTGGCGAGTCAGTAGACGTGCCGAACACGCTGCCAAACGTGCCTGGAGATGCGGTGCTGGAGTCCTGTAAGGGGGAATCGTCGGAGGAGGGGGGTTGCAGTTGTGCAACGTGCCTGGCGACTCAGTAGACGTGCCGAACACGTTGCCCAACGTGCCTGGCGAGTCAGTAGACGTGCCGAACACGCTGCCCAACGTGCCTGGCGAGTCAGTAGACGTGCCGAACACGCTGCCAAACGTGCCTGGAGATGCGGTGTTGGAGTAGAGAGAGGGGGGGTGTAGGGGGGGGGGGGGTGTATTTCGTTCAAGCGGTCCGAAACTTTAGCCTTGGGGGTAATCGAGGTCGCTGAACACGAATCTGAAGTTGATCAATCGATATCGATCGATAATATCGATTTTTCGTGTATTTCGTTCAAGCGGTCCGAAACTTTAGCCTTGGGGGTAATCGAGGTCGCTGAACACGAATCTGAAGTTGATCAATCGATATCGATCGATAATATCGATTTTTCGTGTATTTCGTCCAAGCGGTCCGAAACTTTAGCCTTGGGGGTAATCGAGGTCGCTGAACACGAATCTGAAGTTGATCAATCGATATCGATCGATAATATCGATTTTTCGTGTATTTCGTTCAAGCGGTCCGAAACTTTAGCCTTGGGGGTAATCGAGGTCGCTGAACACGAATCTGAAGTTGATCAATCGATATCGATCGATAATATCGATTTTTCGTGTATTTCGTTAAAGCGGTCCGAAACTTTAGCCTTGGGGGTAATCGAGGTCGCTGAACACGAATCTGATGTTGATCAATCGATATCGATCGATAATATCGATTTTTCGTGTATTTCGTTCAAGCGGTCCGAAACTTTAGCCTTGGGGGTAATCGAGGTCGCTGAACACGAATCTGAAGTTGATCAATCGATATCGATCGATAATATCGATTTTCGTGTATTTCGTCCAAGCGGTCCGAAACTTTAGCCTTGGGGGTAATCGAGGCCGCTGAACACGAATCTGAAGTTGATCAATCGATATCGATCGATAATATCGATTTTTCGTGTATTTCGTTCAAGCGGTCCGAAACTTTAGCCTTGGGGGTAATCGAGGTCGCTGAACACGAATCTGAAGTTGATCAATCGATATCGATCGATAATATCGATTTTTCGTGTATTTCGTCCAAGCGGTCCGAAACTTTAGCCTTGAGGGTAATCGAGGTCGCTGAACACGAATCTGAAGTTGATCAATCGATATCGATCGATATTATCGATTTTTGTGGATGCCATTCAAGCGGTCCGAAACTTTAGCCTTGGGGGTAATCGAGGCCGCTGAACACGAATCTGAAGTTGATCAATCGATATCGATCGATAATATCGATTTTTCGTGTATTTCGTTCAAGCGGTCCGAAACTTTAGCCTTGGGGGTAATCGAGGTCGCTGAACACGAATCTGAAGTTGATCAATCGATATCGATCGATAATATCGATTTTTCGTGTATTTCGTCCAAGCGGTCCGAAACTTTAGCCTTGGGGGTAATCGAGGTCGCTGAACACGAATCTGAAGTTGATCAATCGATATCGATCGATAATATCGATTTTTCGTGTATTTCGTTCAAGCGGTCCGAAACTTTAGCCTTGGGGGTAATCGAGGTCGCTGAACACGAATCTGAAGTTGATCAATCGATATCGATCGATAATATCGATTTTTCGTGTATTTCGTTAAAGCGGTCCGAAACTTTAGCCTTGGGGGTAATCGAGGTCGCTGAACACGAATCTGATGTTGATCAATCGATATCGATCGATAATATCGATTTTTCGTGTATTTCGTTCAAGCGGTCCGAAACTTTAGCCTTGGGGGTAATCGAGGTCGCTGAACACGAATCTGAAGTTGATCAATCGATATCGATCGATAATATCGATTTTCGTGTATTTCGTCCAAGCGGTCCGAAACTTTAGCCTTGGGGGTAATCGAGGCCGCTGAACACGAATCTGAAGTTGATCAATCGATATCGATCGATAATATCGATTTTTCGTGTATTTCGTTCAAGCGGTCCGAAACTTTAGCCTTGGGGGTAATCGAGGTCGCTGAACACGAATCTGAAGTTGATCAATCGATATCGATCGATAATATCGATTTTTCGTGTATTTCGTCCAAGCGGTCCGAAACTTTAGCCTTGAGGGTAATCGAGGTCGCTGAACACGAATCTGAAGTTGATCAATCGATATCGATCGATATTATCGATTTTTGTGGATGCCATTCAAGCGGTCCGAAACTTTAGCCTTGGGGGTAATCGAGGCCGCTGAACACGAATCTGAAGTTGATCAATCGATATCGATCGATAATATCGATTTTTCGTGTATTTCGTTCAAGCGGTCCGAAACTTTAGCCTTGGGGGTAATCGAGGTCGCTGAACACGAATCTGAAGTTGATCAATCGATATCGATCGATAATATCGATTTTTCGTGTATTTCGTCCAAGCGGTCCGAAACTTTAGCCTTGGGGGTAATCGAGGTCGCTGAACACGAATCTGAAGTTGATCAATCGATATCGATCGATATTATCGATTTTTGTGGATGCCATTCAAGCGGTATGAAATTTAAGGCGTGTAGGTGGTGGAGGTCATCATCATTCTTCTTCTTTCTATACAATAAGCTGCTAAGGAGAGTGTAACTTCTGTCAGTCTTTACGGGATGCGGCGTCAGTCCAGGGCGACGTGTTTGTCCTGTCTGTCCAGAAGGGGTCCAGTAACGATATGCCTCTATCCGGTGTTGGAGGAGTGCGAGGGAAGTGTGAGGGGAAAATCGGTGACGATGACATCGACAGCCTTAGTCACCGTTACCTACCGTACCCTACCATAATCGGCTGAAATTTTAAAGAAGGATGTTAGATTCGTGATCAGCACGCTAATTAACCACCCCCCCCCCCTAGGCGAAGTGTGGGCGAAGTTTTTTTCGTAGCTCTACTCTACCTCTGGAGTGAGCGATCTCTAAGCAGGAGGGTGCAGACACTGCACTCTACTTCCCTTCAGTGCTTTTTCTCAAGAATTATTGACTTGACGTTTTGAATTTAAGATTACGCGGGTGTTTTGAATCTAGGCGGGACCTAATCGAAGCGCAGTGGCGCTCTCTGACTTTGTCGACGGATTCATTTTCTCCTAATCAAAGCGCGGTGGCGCTCTCTGACGTCTTCGACGGATTCATTTTCTATTTTGAGGAGTTCGACTTGCTTTTTGGGTGTCTTGCTTTTCATTAGCTTCGTCGATAGTTACGCTGCGATCCGGTGAACAGCGGAGGAGATGTCGTGATATCGCTGATGGGGGGGGGGGGGTGAGACAATGTCTCGATGATTCGTTCAGCTCGAACTTTTTCGACAGTCTGACCTGCTGTATTATCCTCCTAATATAATAAGCCGCTAACGTCTGTACGGGGCGGAGCGTCTGTACGGGGTGGAGAGTCTGTACAGGGGGAGCGTCTGTCCAGGGGGATCAGTGATGGCCTGCCTGGCGATCCGGTTCTGAAGTGTGGGGGGGGGGGGTTGTAGTTGTGCAACGTGCCTGGCGACTCAGTAGACGAGCCGAACACGTTGCCCAACGTGCCTGGCGAGTCAGTAAACATGCCGAACACGCCGGCAACCGTGCATGGCGAGCCGTAGACGTACCGAACACCTCAGCAACCGTGCATGGAAAGTCAGTAGACATGCCGAACACGCCGGCAACCGTGCATGGCGAGCCGTAGACGTACCGAACACGTCGGCAACCGTGCATGCGAGCCGTAGACGTACCGAAGACGTCGGCGACCGTGCATGGAAAGTCAGTAGACATGCCGAACACGCCGGCAACCGTGCATGGTGAGTCGTAGACGTACCGAACACGTCGGCAACCGTGCATGGCGAGCCGTAGACGTGAAATCGAATCTGAAGTTGATCAATCGATATCGATAGCGATCGATATTATCGATTTTTCGTGTATTTTGTTCAAGCGGTCTAAAATATGAGCCTTGGCGTAATCAAGGTCGCCGAACCCGAATCTGAAGTTGATCAATCGATGTCAATCGATATTGTCGATCTTTTGTGGATGCCATTCAAGCGGTATGAAATTTCAGCCGTGTAGGTGGTGAAGGTCATCATCATCCTTCTTCTTTCTATATAATAAGCTGCTAAGGGGAGTGCAACTTCTGTCAGTCTCTACGGGATGGGGACTCTGTCCAGGGCGACGTGTTTGTCCTGTCTGTCCAGAAGGGGTCCGGTAACGGTTTGCTTCTATCCGGTGTTGGAGGAGTGTGAGGGAAGTGTGAGGGAAAATCGGTGATGATGACATCGATAGCCATTGTCACCGTGCCAGAGCTGAGTGAGAGGAAGCGAGCAGCTCAGGGAGGTTTCGAACGTCGAAGAAGTCGTGAAGAAGACGAAAAACTTCCGGCTCCGTGCTCACCTATTCAACTCCACTGTCCTTCCTGTGGTATGTAGCATACGCCTCAGAGACCGGCGCCATACGAAAGCAGGACGAACACGCCATCCGCCTTGCGCTGCGTGAGACGACATGCTCGCAGTGACACGACTGACGCAAATGAGAGAAGGAATCCAGAGTTCCGAGCTTCATCGACGTCCAAGGATCAGACGCTGTGGCATCGTCGAAAATAAGGTGGGCTAGCCACGTCATGCGCTTCGCAGACACGTTGAATGAGAGCCGTCACCGACTGGATTCCGCGGGACGTCAACAGAACACCAGGAAGCCCATCAACGCGTTGGTCGGACTTATTCATGAAAGCCTTGAACGACCTTTATGAAGCTCTTCGTGTCCTTCGAGCGAGGAGGATTGGAGCACTCTAGCGCACGCCAGGCACGAATGGAGACGCTGCTTACGCCCGCTCGAGCAACTCGATGATCAACGGGACGCAGGTAATATAGGCGACAGCAGTTTTGATGATGATAGATGGACTGTCGTTATTTGTTGTGAAGATGAAGACAGTCTTATAATTGCCATGTAGGAGGGCTCAGAAAAATCAATAATGAAAGAAATCTGGCTTTTCACATACTAAAATACTGCTAAATTGACTGCAGCAAGATAATTTTATTTGACGAATTTACCGAACTTACCGATTTTAACGCAAATATTTTTCGTTAAAAAATGGTCGTTAAAAATTTACCGTAAAAAAATTAACGCACACCCCTGGCCCGAGCCTCAAAAGACTGCCAAAGACGTCTCTCAACGTGTTTGGGGATTCAGGTAGACGTACCGAAGACGTCATCCGCTAAGCGGGATCATTGAGGGGAACCACTACCAGTAATGGAAGACCGTTTCACTAAGGGTAGAACAGTAATGAGGGACCAATAGATCGCCCTATCATACTATATACTGTACGTGCTGCGAGCCTTTTGTACTCCTAAGTAGGGAAGAAAGCTATACAAGTATAGCAGCAAGCTTGATGTGATTGTCCTTAGCTTAGTGATACTGCAACATCGCGCGAAGCGCGCAAGTGCGAGGCACGCCGATAGGCGTGACGGAGCACTTGTAATGTCAATAAATGAAAAACACAATGACGAATAAACATAGAGAAACAAAGATGAGAAGAGAGAACTTGACAAACAATATATTCCTCAAAACATGAGTTACGTATAGCAACGGCCAGCGAATACGGTTCTTCAGCTCACTTCACTTCATGTTTTTTCGCTAACATTTCCAAAGCAAATCTTCTCGGTTTCATGAATTATCGGAAACTGGAGAGTTCTTGAAGCTTTTAATAAAATCTTCTAGCTCTGTAGGTAAAGGATGTAGTTTGCTATGAAGACTTCGAGCAGAGGAGGCATATTTTTGTGTCTCCGTTCTGTGTTAAAATCGTTCGTCTTGCATAATCTTCATTGTCCTACATGAAAGGATCTACTAGCACGAAAGGTTCTATCCTAATCGGTTGGGGGCGTGTGGTGGCTTACGTCTCCATTCACTAGCTTAAGTTTCTACGAGAGCTTCAGCTGCCGTCCCATGCTGCGAGGCGTTTCATTTTAATCTAGGGGATGTGGCTGTGTAGCACAGGACAACGTATGCAATTCGTACTTTACGGTTGACCCCATACCATGCGGTTGCCCCTCCCAACTAGGATAGATACGCGCGGAATGCATGGACTTCTACCCACCAACTATCGAGCCGAGAGCGGGGTCTCAAAGGCAACGTCTCAGAATCCGAAAAGAGAACGATTTCAGCTCCTTCTTCGTGTTGACGCTGCTTGCGGACGTTCTGTGATTTGTAGCCAACTGAGGGCGAACGTAGTTTTCTGTGAGGTCTCTCGTAGGAAATCCTCGTTTCAGTTCGCGCATTAACAAACTTGATCCAGAGTACCCTTCTATAACGAATGAAGAGCTTCTGTCACGTCTCCACTCCCTTACGATGGTCAGCAGCATTATGGGGCCTATGAATCACTTCAGAGCGTCTGCCTTGGTGGCTCAACCTCTTCTTTCGATGTACTCTAGGAATGCTGCTTCATTGTACTTTAAGACAAATTTTGAGCCGTTATTTTTCCTTCGGAAACAAAAATTCAGAAAAATAGTCGTGTATTGGCGTTTTGGTGCAGGTAAATCATAGTGATTTTTTTCTTATAGAAAAAATTGCTTTAACTTTCTCGAAAAGTCTGTTTTTACCTGAAAGACTCCCGTTTTTACATGGATGATGTCGAGGTTGATCTCAGAAGCGTGCGGCTTACTTTTCATTCATTCATTTTGATTTCGAATGTGTCGAATTTAGCTTGAAAATGGTATACCAGGATTGGAGATTGACCTACTTACATGTTGCGACAAACGAAAAATTCCAGTTGGCTGTGTCACTTCGAGATGGAATGTATGTCGTTGGATCTAGCTTCGATTGCTACTAGAAAACACACGTTAAGCTTTTAGCAACATATCCTTGAAACGTTGGATTCTCCATCTCCATTGCTCTCATATACACGCTTGGATTGTTCTGAATGCAAGCCTAAACCTGCCGCCTTAAGAAATTCAGAAGAACAAAACAAGAGAATTTCTCGTAGATAATGCAGAGTCTATCCACTGCCGCTGAGACCAGTTGGCATTCCACCTTCTGATTCTAAACCGATTCCTTTTCAGATTATCGTCATTAACATGACGTTCGCCGATCTCATCATGTGCCTATGCTACATGCTTACTAGACCATATATCAACTTCTTTCCGAAGCTGCTCTGTCATCCCTACTATATCACTATATGGACTATACAACTTGTCAGCTGCCTTAATCTAGTTTGGTGAGTAGAATTCGAACGAATACTCTTTCTTATCTCGATGGGTGCTTGTAGAATATCGTGAGCAGAAGAGGTTTCTGTGACATAAACAGCACCATATAGAATTCTTACTTAGTCTTCTTAAAATAGAACTTACAAGGGAAGGGTCTTAAGCATATGTTTGAACGGGGAGAGCGAGTTATAAAGGAAGAATCTCCACCCCTTTAGTAAAAAAATGTGTTTCTTTTTGCCAAGTCGTTTAAGGGTAAGGGGGTGGTGCTGTTGAAGTCACAAAAGTTACAATGGAGTCGGCACCTCACGAGTCTCTTGTACGCCCGCGATGCCAGTGCCGACATGCGGCTCGAAGCGCAGTGGATAGTGACGTTGTTTCATGCAGGTGAGCTATGAGTTCGATCCTCCGGTGCTGGGTTTTTGAATTTCAACCGATTGTTTGTCATTTGAAGATTTTAACGTCTATTTCGCCGTCATTTTTCTTTGTGCAATTTCACAGCTGCATGCTGTGGTATTCAGTATAATGATGTTACAGGGTGCGTAAAAAGTATTGACGCACCTACATTTTGTTTCAGCTCCAGCTTTCTCTTTCTACCTCTCTAGGTTTTTGTGTGTTATTTTTGTTTCCTGTATTGTGCTCAAAAAACACTCACGAAAAAAAACTGATGAAACATGACCATCGTCGCTACGGTGGCCTTTTTTGTCTGTTACCCAAAGAGCTGAATATTTCCTTAACAAGAGAATTAGGCGCTGTTCGAAACGGTTGGTGAGGAAAGAGGTCAGCAACCCAAACGTCAGCCACGGCTCTGTCATACCAGATGATGATTACAAGATGTTCAAGCACGACAACGTTCAAATCCGAAATTATCAATCTCTGTCCGATAACGGCAAACAGATAACGCGCGCAGGTGTAGACAGCTTCTCAGAGAGCACAGCTTAAACGTGAATCCGCTGGATTGCTCTTTTTAGGCGATTTTGAAGAATGAGGTCTGGGCTACTTTCAACAGAAGTGACCAGTCGCAGAAGGCTGCCCTGTTAAAAGCACGGGACGAAATCCAAGCGAGTACTTGCGGCGCGTGCTCATGAATTTTTCCGTCGTTTTCGCTCCTGTATTCACAGTAAAGGAGCCGATGTCAATTACGACTTATTCTGTCGTGTTTGCAAGATCATTTTCCATATTTCTGAAATGAATATTTTAAAACTTACCGCGCAATACTATTTCCACAACCACCATTTACTGCGTCAATACTTTTTACGCACCCTGTAGAACCTTGCTTAGTCCTAAAGTTTCACATGAAGAAAAAATTACCCTTTAACTGATTGTTATGTTGATTGCTGATGATTTAGGCTGAATGTGGACAAATTGATATTTATACAATTTCCGCTCCACTACTACTCAATAATTAATCGACGAAAAGTGGTAATTATTTCAACCGTTACGTGGATCGTCCTCGGTTACACAGCCTTCGCCGTCGATTCCTTCATGACAATATCGGTTCGTTGACCTACGTGTTGGAAGTTTTTGTTTTTAGCTGGGTATCATAGACAGTAACTTTCCTCTACATAGTACAACAAAATCGTATTTATAGTTGAATTTTTCTAGAGAAGTGAAGTGAACTATGGAGGCCATTGAATTGCGACTCGAGTTCGATCTCTGTATCAGAATTCTAAAAAAATTTCAGCGAGTGAAATAGAGAAAATAGTTTGGCTGGCTTTCTACACAACAGCGTTTTGTGAATCAAGAGTGTGGTGCATAATTCATAATTCAGCCCAACCCCTTAGGGTAAATGTTACCCATTGCCACGAAAGCACGTGGAAATCATGAAAATAACGTTCAGTAAACAGGTATCGATAATATCGCCGTTACCAACAACAAGTTAGTAGGTTAAGAGGCCCAAACTTACCGATCATATCATCCGCACAATAGAATCCACCGAATGCTCCGACAACTGAGGACTCGCAATTGGCTGCAGAGCTCGTTGCGAGCTTTCCACAGATGTAACATTGTCCGTATTCAAACTGAAAACCATTTTCACCTCTTCGGCCGCCGAAACAACAATATTACATCTGCGGAAAGCACGCAACGAGCTGAGAAATGCTGTCCAGTTGATCTTTCGAATGAACTCATCCATAAAGAGGTAAGCGACTGAAACAAAATTTTCCGTTGTTTTCGTCAAAATTTGACCGCATAGAAATCTACTTTGAACGACCAAAATCTTTCCGTTCTTCTCAGATTCGAATGTGCTTGCGGTCTACTGTAGACCACAAAAAACGCGGCTTTCGTACTTATCCTGTACAGGAGCGACCGAAGTTCAAAGGGAGGAGAAATACTACGCCGCATATTGAGATTCGACCAATCCCTTGTTGAAAAAAAGATTGAGTCATTTCTGTCCATTTCTCAAAGCCACTTTGCATGTTTAATAAGGACCATCGTTCCCACAATGGAATAGTTAAATACTGTCTTCTGTAACAGGCTACTAGTTGGATAATTCTTAACTGGATCTTAGGTTTCCGCGCGTTTGCGCTCACCCGAAATCGGGCCTATGTTATTCAAACTTGGCACTATTTAGTACCGCAATGACACTTGATGCGTAACAAATACAGATCTGCTGAAACCATAGAGGATTTCTTAGTTTCGATGCATCTCGTTAACGAAAAGCCTTAAGGACATGCCACTGGGGATCTCAGAGGGGTCGTAAATCAATTAACGGGGCCGAGAAAGCAGAAGCTGCATAACTAGGTCGCTGTGCAATCGTTTTAGATAATGTTTAGATCGCTGGATAGAAAATGAGACGAGGCATCTAGTTAATTAGATTTTAAACGAATAACTCTGAAAAGAGTTATGGCAATGCGACGCTTTGTGACTGATTAATAAGTCGCAAAGCGTCTTTTATGCAAAGAATTTGAGCAGTATTGTAGTAAACCTCTCTGTAGAGAATTATGTCGAAATTCACTTATTGTGTGCAAGCAGCTTAATCTGCAAATGGCGTTTGAATAAATTTTAGGAGTTCTATTCAGTCTCTCCTAAAGCACTCAATTAGAGCAATATCAGTCTTCTGCACAGCCCACAACAATTTCGATGCATCCTTTGTACGATATGATGTATGATATGTATGTGCCAGATCTATCCTAGTCAGAGGGAGCGTCGCAGGAAAGGCGACACAAGCACAAACAGCATTATCTCCTTCGGCAACGAAATTGTAGAAAAAGGCCCCTCTTAGGCCAATTCAATGCATTGTCTCTGCAAAATATGTGGTTTTCTTTCAAATTTGCTGCTCTAACCAAAAAAACCGAGAAAAGTGCCTTCCCCCTCTGCACACTACAATACTGGCCTTATCTCTTGGCCTTTGGGCAGAAAAAGCGGAAAAAACGCCTTTTCTGACGCTTTTGTATAGCACTCTTCAAATTAAGTTCAAATGAAACATATATTCGGGATCAGCACCGAGCTTTAGGATAGGTACTACATACCTTATCAGCTCCTTTTAATCGCTATTTGTTGAAATATTAGCAGATATTCTCAGGGGGTGACATACCTCACCGCTTGTGTTATGTCTTGCGTCTGCCCCTTAACATTATGCATTTCTTCAGTTTTTTTTTCTTCAAAATCTTGCTTTTGCTTTTTCGCGCTTTTTGGCACCGTCTACGGCTAAGCATTGTTGAACTTATATTCGTTTCTTGCAGCAAATTGCTCCTGTCCAGTAATATGAATAGTGACCTTGATTTACAGCTAAGAACACTGTTTTTGAGAAAATTTTAATAACTTCTAAAAGCCTGTGACACCGCAGAACTAACGACGAAAACCACTCCGGTTTTGTCTTCTAGTGCAACGCTAGGAAAGAAGGGAATGTTGTCGCACTCGTCGTTGGTAGTTAGAGTACATCTGCTAGCTTCTGGTCGATAAAGGAACATTCGGCCCCCGAATCAACCTAACAAGGCCGCTACTATCCTTCTTAATTTACGCGTCTAAGGATCTATATTCGTGAGCTGACCTATCGGTAGGTATGCCTCTCTGACACCTGTGAGACCCTCGCTCGCATGGAGCTTCGCTACTGAATCGTCCTGTTCTTCGTCACAATCCAATCAGGTTTCTCGCTAAACTTATCCTCCCCCTTGCTCCCACAGACGCTGGCTTGTCCTTACGCGCTACCAGTGGCGTACCGTGTACCGATGCTGTTGTCTCGTTGTCATGCTTGAAACTGCAAGACGTGTGGTGTCTTCCTTGATATGCGAAACGTGCCTTCCTGCACTTCGCAGTGTTGCGCTGTGGGGACGCTCAAATGAAGCATAATTTATGCTCCCGTAGGTAGTTAGCCCACTCTTGTGGCGTTGCGTACATTGTGCATGCTGCGGTTTTGTGGTTCTGGCCGCAGTACATGCATGCGAGACTTCGGAGATTGTCCCTTAGCTGATCTCTCTTCACGTAGTCGTGGTTGCATTGTGTTCCCATCCCTTGGGGTGAATAGCGCGATTTTCTCTTCGCTGAAGATATACTTGTCCAATGCGTCAAGAAGATTTTGCATTAGAAATGGTTCCTCCATGGAACACTTGCTTTCTAGTATCTTCCTTTGAACGGCTCATGGAATTTAGACAAGACTTGCTTGATGAGCTGTTATATCCTCGTTCCCTCAGGGTTTAGTGTACCGAGGTTGCGTGTAGCGGCACCTGAGGGAGCCAGATATAAGCCTTTCCCGTCCCTATCAATTTATTCTATCTTTCAATTACATAACCAAACAGATGCGTAATATACAGTTTATTAATTATGCAGAATGCGACATAGACAGACGGGGAATGGGAAAAGGAGGGGCCGAACCCCAGGTCAGAGGAACCTAAGTAGAGAAGTCAAGAAGACCAAGTGGCCAGGGTGGTGGTGTAGTGCGACTCTGTCCTGTTCCGTGGGCGGTGTTTTCCTATCCGGCCTCGCGCGGGTGGTCCGATAACAGATGGAGCTTATCGGCAATGTCTAACCCGCTTGACCTTGGGCCGCCGTTGTATTCCCTACGATATCGCGCTATACACATCACGGCTGTTGTGTCAGGCAAGGCGCAGTGAAGATCGGAACGGATTCTATCCCTTTATCCTTTCATCCACCCTTACATATCTCACATTCTTTGCCCATTACAGAGCCATTAACTGCCTACTTGCTCCCCTTTGTCCCGCAGCTGACAATGATGACTTGGAATTGATCAAGCAGCACACGCTGTTCCTTGATGGCCGGAGAATTCAACATGGCCGACTCCAATCGCGCGGTGCATTAATTTTTCCTTGTGGCCATATTTCGCGGGGAGGAAATCGACTGCCCTTTGGTAGTTAGCCTCTGTGATTTGGAATCGCATTATTGCTTGACGACGCTCTCACTTCAACGAACTGAGGAGGTGGTTGAACTTGAAAAGCGCTTGTATAGGCCGTGAGTGGACGTTGGCATTGAACAGGATCCAGAAGTTTTCCCAGTCCATATGCTTCCTGTAAATTTTGGGATGGGCAATATTGGCAGACCTATTTTCCTTGCTACCTTTGCTTGCCACGTCCGCTCTCTGAAGTTGATGACCGAGGAGCACTCTGTAGCCTGCTCCCATTCGACGTGCAGGATCGAATTCGACCGTGTAATCGCACTGTTAAGTCGAATGCGGCGGAAAGAGTTGCTTCCGCCTTGGCCAAGTATTGCTCAAAGTCGCACAACTCCGAGGATGATGCTCTGTTAGCTACCTTGCCCAACGCTCTTGAATATTCTTGTAGCTTCCGCAACTACTTTCTCCAATTTCTTGCAGTAGTTTGTAAGTTTCCTCTTTGTACGTGCTAAGCTGGGCTTCAAAAGTGCTCTCAACAAAGAGTAGAAACAGTAAGCTAAAAACTTACAAGAAGTTTAAAGATATGCAACGAAGAGATTGGAAAAAGTGAAAATAAATTACCTCACACAATTTTTACCTCACACAATTAAGCGCTTCCTTCCTTTGAATACTTACGCACTTAACCCTAGGTAATTTACCCTATAAGTGCTGAAGATGCGTGCACTTAGTAGAAGACGTCAGTGCGCTTTGCATTTTTTTTCAAGTTCTTCAATTACCCACCTGCTGTGCTCGTCCTCGGCGCTTCCTCCAGTTGGTCGATGCACCAAATTTTGTTTGGCCGATACGCCAAATTCGTGAGTAGCGGTCCGTTCTGAATACTTGCTCGCCCAAATCACAACCAGTGACGCCACGCGTAGTAATAGTGCAGTACAGACAGCCAAGATCGCCACACGAAATACCTGAGGCTTGGGTAATTAAACCTTTGTTAATTAATTAACACAACAATAATGCGAACAACGGAACACAAACTTTGGCTGGACGTGAAATGGACTTGCTCCCTTCCTAAGGCTAGGCTAAATCTTCTATAAACAAGTAAAATAAGCTTAACTATATATGAGACTAATGGTAAGTAAACTTGCTCCCTTACGCAACACATGGTGTGACTGATACCGGCAGGTAGCTCCCTACAGCATTCCCTGAGAATTTGTTTAATTATTTATTTATTTATTCATGGAAATACAACCATAACAAACTAAACAGATGGGTATAAATATCTTGAGCACTTGAACTAATTGAACTAATTGAAAAGAAAGAATGAATGAACACTTGAGCTTGAGGAACATGGAGCACGAATACGGAGGGTCAACAGAATCGTAACTAGAACAGAGGAAATCAGCTATTCAGATTTCTTATCCAACGTCCGTTAAACCAGTTTTTTGAACTCTTTTAATTGAAGAAATAGTCCGCTTCCGGAATAGTCCTATGATCAGTCCGGACAACGATGTTCTTTGCAGAATTAGCATTGGGAAATTCGACTCTTCGCTCAACACGCTTCTTCCCAGGCGACATTTGCCACGCAAAATTCCTTGCTGATCTAAGTACGGATTCAAGTGACGAAATGCCGCTATTGGTTTCGTGCTAATCCACGCCAGTTGGTGCTGTTTCATGATGGCTTTGCACGGTTGCTTCACCTCCGATCCATTGTTTGTGAATCCAATAGCGATTTTCGTCAAATAACGGCGATGGCTGGATCTGTGCTGTCCTTCTTTTGTATCGACGCGCTACGGTTTTCTGAATGAAACATAAAGCATACGCGGTAACTCGTTGTGTGCTCCGAGAACCGGATCTCCTGATCTCGTGGAATATATCCGAATATGTTGTTGTGGCTTGGGCCAAGATTCTAGCTTGCTGTGGATCTTCCGTCCTTTGCTCGTCGGACTCTTGCTGATGTGGAAGGGTTACACCCTGAAGCCCCTCTTTCTCTCTAGATCTGCGCCGAGTGGTCATCCTTCAACTATGTCCTTCTTCAGCTTCTTCAACCCATCACCTTTCTAGCACCCGGTCTCTTTCCCTGCGGCATTTAGTTAACTGTTAAAATTCACTCACGATTCATTTGCTGCAGTGAATCTCTTTCCCCTACTCGCCATCTTGACTAGATAGCAGTGCATGTGTTACCTGAAATGGTTTTCCTCTTCGGATCCCCTCCAAATAGTTCATTGTGGAAGTCGATCCTATGAATCGTCCCATTCGTAAATTTCTAGGTCCTTCACTTCTTCCGATCCCCTAGGCCGAGTCCATTTTTAGTGCCTCTGCTATGACTCCTCCTGTTCCCCTTGACAGAATTCCGAAGCAATTCACATCAAATGCGCACAACACGGCGTCGATATGCAGCGGCAATCGAATAATGCGCACGACAACACACCTCCAATATCAGAGATACAAAAACATAAAAACTCACCCACGGTCCGTCCTCAGTCTGTCGCGCCGATCGATGATGATGCAATAGCCGCTCCCGCCGCCGTCGCCTCGTCGCTCGCGCTCCTGAGCGTGGTCCCGCACGGATTTCCGTCCATATCCAAGTTACTTCCTCCTCTCTTGGGTTCTTCACCTCTTCCAACATTACTCCGGTTCCCTCCAAATAGTACATTGTGGAAACCGTTCCCACCACTGGACCGTTTCAGAAAATTATAAATTCATTTCCTCATCGGATCCTTTTTTGGTTTTGACTAAGCCGTCAGCTGTTAAAGAGTTACACCGTGAAGCCTCCCTTTCTCTCTAAAGCTGCACCAAGTTGTCACCCTCCAACTAGGTGCTTCAACCCATCACCTTTCTAGCACCCGGTCTCCTTCCCTGCGGCATTTAATTAACTGTTAAAATTCACTCACGATTCATTCGCTGCAGTGAATCCCTTTCCCCTTCTCGCCATCGTGACTAGATAGCAGTGCATGTGTTACCTGAAATGGTTTTCCTCTTCGGATCCCCTCCAAATAGTTCATTGTGGAAGTCGATCCTATGAATCGTCCCATTCATAAATTTCTAGGTCCTTCACTTCTTCCGATCCCCTAGGCCAAGTCCATTTTTAGTGCCTCTGCTATGACTCCTCCTGTTCCCCTTGACAGAACTCCGAAGCAATTCACATCAAATGCGCACAACACGGCGTCGATATGCAGCGGCAATCAAATAATGCGCACGACAACACACCTCCAATATCAAGAGATACAAAAACATAAAAACTCACCCACGGTCCGTCCTCAGTCTGTCGCGCCGATCGATGATGATGCAATAGCCGCTCCCGCCGCCGTCGCCTCGTCGCTCGCGCTCCTGAGCGTGGTCCCGCACGGATTTCCGTCCATATCCAAGTTACTTCCTCCTCTCTTGGGTTCTTCACCTCTTCCAACATTACTCCTATACAGGTTCCTGATAACGCAAAACAACCCTCGGTTTCTTCCTTTCTCTATCTCGAACCTTCGCTTTCGGGTTGTAAAATTCGGCGCTTCGCGGATCCGCCTTGCGAAGAGTTTGCCCGAGATGGATGCGAATGATCTCACGAAGTTTTACTGCTGCTCTATTCCCCTCCAATACTGCAGCGCAAAGCCCCACAACCTTCCCTCTAGAAGGTTGTGGGGCTTACCGCTGTAACATTGTAGTGGTGTGAAGCTCACGTTCTGCCATTTATCCTAGTCAGAAAATTCTAAGTCCATTTCTTCTTCGAATCCTCTCGGCTAGGTCGATTTCCTAAGCCATTCTTATGAACCGACCCATTCAGAAAATTCAAGGTCTGTTTTTTCTTCGGATCGCCTCTAAATAGTCCATTGTGGAAACTGCTCCTACCACTGAACCGATTAGGAAAATTTTAAGTTCATTTCCTCCTCGGCTACTTTTTGCGCTTGACAAAGCTGTCAGATGTTACACCGTGGAGCCCCTCCCCCTTTTTTCTCTCTAGAGGTCACCGAGTGGTCATCCTCCAGCTGGGTCCTTCTTCAGCTCCTTCAACATGTTAGGATTGTTTGGAAAAAAACTTACGAAAACTTCGCTACGCTTTCGCTTCAAGCGCTTTGCTCTTTTTGTTACGTTTTGCAACACACTTGCAGACAAGCTGATGTGGCTGTTGTTGGCAACCAGGGTGGTACATATAGCCAGATTTACGCCAGAATGTGGCCTCGAAGACGCCATATGGTTACATTCAAAGACCGAACTCATCAACGCTTCTACCGGTGGGTATGCGTGTTTATGGAGGGGGGGGGGGGGGGGGAGAGGTAGACGTATCCACGATGAGGAATTCACGATAAACCTTACTCGACGTTTATCAGCAGGTACAGAATTCTCGACGATCGTCGTGGCTTTATCCTCGTACCCGACCGGATTCCGCGCTCTATTGATAGAATGGTGCTCCAGTAAGATCAGCTGCAGGACTCGTACCCGCTACCAACTGCGGGTAGCGGATATGAGTCTCTTGGGCCGGATTACAGTAATTTATGGACGACTTACAGTAATTTATCAGAGAAAATTACAGCCGAAATCCCTGATACCGATGCTTATCAAGCGATATGGTGAGCGACAAGCCACGTTTTCAGAGTTCTTCGCTGTGAATTCTCTGTCAGTAAGTATGTATAGTAAGTTATGTAAGTCGTTGATGAATCCGACCCCTTGCGGTCTTTCTAGCTAGAAGGCCCACATCGAATCCAATTTAAAAATGCCCAATTTGTTTTGAAAAGTGTCCAATTCGACGAGAAAGTGGTTATATAAAGGAGGTAACCCGTCCGTTTGCCCTTCCGTCCGTCTGTGTATCTGTCCAGTAGACTTGAGCTCGATTAATCGGGCCGAACAATTGTTCGAGCGATTTCGAACAATTAATCGCCCGATTACTCGAAAATCGTAAATCGTTGTTGTTCGAACAATACTCGAAATCGACTTTCGCGAAAAACCATTATTCGAACATTGTTCGAAATCGACTTTCGTGTAAAACCGTTATTCGAACATTGTTCGAAATCGACTTTCGTGTAAAACCGTTATTCGAGCATTGTTCGAAATCGACTTTCGCGGAAAACCATTATTCGAACATTGTTCGAAACCGAAAATAGGAAGACGTTGTTCGAACATTATTCGACATCGAAGATGGCGAAAAAGCAATGTTCGAATATTGTTCGTGATCGAATATTGCGAAAAAATTTTGTTCGGATATTGTTTGAAGTCGAATAATGTTCGAACAATATCAAGAGCAGGCCGCCTGAGTATGCATCGCCTCCGTTCCTTCCAAACCCATGTTCAAACTTGCTCCACTTATGCGCCTACGGTACTTGGCGGGAACGATTTGCAACTTTCTTTCGAGAATTCTGGTGGCCGACTCTTGACATTATTCGAATATTATTCGATTTCGAACAATATTCGAACAATGCTTTTTCGCGATCATCAATCTGCGATTTCATTTGGAGGGTTCGAATTTGAAAATCGCGAACTTTTGCTCGAGCGTAGTTCGAAATCGATCAATGCTTGAGAGCGAGGGATTCGTCATAGTGAATAGAGATGGAGTTCAAATAGAGGTGGCAGTTAACTAGAGGTAATGCGTTATTTTGTTCGTTGCTGTTGAACATACCTAGGATGTAAGAGTCCGATTTTCCTAGGTTATTACAATCTCTTAGAATTCTCCAAAATCTCATGAGTTGAGCAGCGTCACGAAACTACTGTCTAGTCGATTCTGGAGGCGATATTCTCGTTTTGGGTACTATCTCATCTTCGTGTCTAGTGTTGTGCATAGTTTTGTTCGGATGGCCTATTCGAACAGGTGTTCCAATGAGTTTCATTCGAATCTGGATATGAACTCGAAACTTGAAAATCGCGTTTTTCGCATGTATTCGAATCCTAATCCTCATAAAACCACTTTTTGATTATGCTTGAATTCGAATACTCGAAAATTGAGGGCATTTGAAACCATTCCAATATTCGAAAATTTTGGGAGAGCACAACTATAGTTGTGCGTGTAGTTGATCCTGTACTGGTTGTTTCAACTGATAATAATAAGTGATAATAAACTATGATTTTGATGAACAAAAGCCTGATACACGTCTTCAAGTGGTGAAATACAATTTTTTGTAAAGGTGGTGATGTATTACAAAATAATTTATGCATGAATCAGTGAAATGCTAACTTAAACTATTTCTGTGGGCCATTTCAAGCAGTCTGGGCATCGTTGAGAGCCCTTTCTTATTGCGTGCTCCGATGGGAACATTGTAACGAGTCCATGTGCCTGCGCATTCTAGCAATCTTTTTGCTACGTCGGTTTCGGTAGTTACTGCGTATTGTAATCGTATGCTAGAGTCTGCGTGTTTAGGCCGGCGCGCCTCTGAACATACGGAAGCTCGTCGAGATCGTAGCCGAGCGTCGCGTCCGCCGCGGTCGTAGTGCATTAGAAAATGTTCTGCTTTACCAGAGCAGTTCCTCATTAAACGTGGATTGAAACTGCGGACGAATTGTTGCCGTCGGAAAACGCGCTCTATGAACGTCAAAATCGTCATTGTTTTCAAAACCGACCCACGTGCGAATTTCAAACCGCGTACAGTGACTATGCGTAGAAGCACGCTTTTTTATTAACTTTGTGCAAATGGTCTCGAATGAGGAGGGGGTCACCATCCAACGCACCCCAACGTAATACATTTTGTGTTGCGCGAAAATGGAATTGTTATTCAACACTACAGAGTCGTACCCCCTGTTCCATTGAATTGTGTTGTTCCATTTTTGATGTAAATTGACATTGGTGGGCCTTCTCACGAAGAGGGAAAACCGCGGACTAAACAGTGGCCCCCCTCCACAAATTTGTTGACTAGTGCCGTCCTTTATCCGTATCCTTTTCTTGTCAGAGCTTGAAAAGGCTGAACAGGAGCAAAGAGCTGACTCTTGAACGTAGTAGGATGAAGGCTACCTTACAAACCTTACGGCTTTAGTACATGTGTGCTGAAGAAAACATGTTATACCCCAAGCCGGCTAGCCTGGCGTGGCCCCCGCGGCCAGCGTAGGGCACCGGCAAAGCCGTTCCCAGCGTGGCCCGCCATACCCGAAGCCTGGCGTGCCCTCGCGTCCAGCGTACGGCACCGGCAAAGTCGTTTGCAGCGTGGGCCGCCACACCCGCAGCCTGGCGTGGCCCGCACGTCCAGCGTACGGCGACGGATGCTGGCTGAGGGAGCATCCCTAGCTAGGTTTAGACTACGTTCCCGGCGTGCCCGCCCTACCAAAAGCAGGCGACGGACGCTGGTAAGAGGATAATGCGAGACGTTAGTGACATCGACTCGCAAATGAAGAACACGTGGCAGATAGCAAATTACGCGTAGAAGTGAGGAAGATCCCTACCTTTGATGGCACCTCATCCCTGGGGAATGTCCACTGCTTGTGAAAGAAATGACCAATTATCATGTTATCCCGGTCTTCTAATTGGATTGTAAACGATTATTCAGTAGTCTTCCTAAATTCAACTCTTTTCATCCACAATTGTAGTTTTGTTCTGTCTTCTTTCGGTTCTCTATGGAACGTGCCTTCGAAATCGACTTATTCGATTGTTTGGTTTTCGAGAACAGCAAAAAATCGAGTTATTCGATTGTTCGACTTTCGAAGACGGCGAAAAATCGAGTTATTCGATTGCTCGATTTTCGAAGACGGCGAAAAAACGAGTTATTCGATTGTTCGATTTTCGAAGGCGGCAAAAAATCGAGTTATTCGATTGTTCGATTTTCGAAGACGGCAAAAAATCGAGTTATTCGATTGTTCGACTTTCGAAAATTTCAAAAAATCGAGTTATTTGATTGTTCGACTTTCGAAAAAAAAATGTCGAAAAGCTCAACTCTACTGTCCAGCCGTCCGTCACACTAGCGGAGTGACTGGAGGAACAGCTCGTTGCTTAGAGTTCAACTATCAAGTAGAAAATCACTGATCGATAGCCTCCACAACAATCGACTAATATCGATCGGTCGACTAATATTGACAAGCTTTATTGGTTTTTGTCTAGAGCTGACTATTTATGGTGGGAACCGTACGTATATATCTGCAGTCAAACACGCGTCACAACGAGTAGGCATTACGAACAGCAGTGTCCGTCGATATCATTGGATATTTCGGCTAGAATGGCTCGTTTAAGTAAGGAATCGCGTGAATAAGATTGACGGTGATTCTGCGGCAAAACCCCAGTCAGCAGTCAGGATGACAATTAGGCCTGGTGACTTCTGGTTGTATACATAGCCCGACAGAATATCTGTACTTTATTCTGAAGGAAGCTGTCTCGCGGATTTCAGAAGAACCAGAAAGAGATAGGCAATTCTATGTAATTGAATTTCATTTTCAGGGAGGATGTGATCGAGTATTGATCAATCCGTACATCTACATGCCTATCTGTGTGCTATATGTGGTTATGATTCTCACTTCATTTATTATTTCTGCTATTATTTATTTCATCGCTCACACGTCTACAAGGTCGGAGACACGACAAAGAACGGTACGATATTGGAGCATTTCCGACTTTATTTTTACGCATTCATAGCAAAATGTGCATCCAAGCTGAAACGGGAACACTCTGGATAATCAAATGTAGGTCTGAGATGCTGAAATCCTATCTGTGGCTAGAACCTGGGATGGCATTTTGTTCGGATGTAGGCGAAATTGTGTCATCCCTCACAAATATTGCTGAATCCTAGTCAAAACATTGCTGCCTCAGAGTTATTAGTGAAGGATTGCTCCTCTCGATGCGATCCATCCATCGCCATTTAAATTGAGTTCAAATTGCAATTTCGTCTCCACCAGTTGTTATGTAGGCGAGGTACTGTGTGGGATTGACATTCAGAATGTAGACGCACTCTGAAATATTGCTTTTGAGGCATGACGCAAAGGCTTTTTTGGGAATTTTATAGAACAGAACTTATGGGGAATAGGTAGTGTTTTTTGGGGACCAGATAAAAGTGTTCAAAGAATTTTTTCTACAAAAATTGCACTGCGCACTCCCTTTCTGTTCTTTCCAAGACCTCTTCAATTCTATGGTACACAAGGAAATCATGAAAATAAATTGAGCAATGAGCAAAGCGTATTCATCCATTATGCTTCGCTGTTTCGGAGATGGCATAGGGTACAAGCTCTCTTACGAGGGGATAAAATTCCGTCTGAGGTATTCCTTCGGAAATATAGACTTACTCTCCAAACAACAAGAGCTGCTGTCCAGTGGTAAAGAGTGTTGATGCTAGAGCGATCGAGGTTCGAGAATTTCCTAACCCTTTATAGCAATTTTAGTAAAAGCTGAGTCATCTAATTGAAACAGCAGTATTCTCGAAAACGATGAAGAGAACCAGAGAAAGATCTTCTTGTGAAGCCAATATTTAATCAAATGACGTTTAGAAACTGTTTCATCGGCTGTTCTTCTTGTTCTCCAGTACATTATGGACGTTCTTCACGTGCTTGCCTTACAGGATCTTGTATTTGTTAAACATGTTGTGTAAGTTGAACTTTCATTGTTCTTTCCTGTAACATTTATATTATACCAGCGGAGATTTTGAGGAATCTTTCATAGGGCAGGAGTTCTTTTCACGTTTCGAGGTGGTCAAGAAAATTTTAGACTGCGGAAAGTTTCTGTAGGAAACAGTCCAGTAACGTAAAATGAAAACGATATTCTGTGAGGCTGACGTCGTCCCTTGTCTTTAAGGCTCCACCATGGTTCAGATGGATTCTACATTTTTCTAGGAATAATGTAGAGACTAACTTTGCGACGTCGAGAACGTCTTGCATTGCTTTCTAATCCTTTTAAGACCACAGCTGCCTCTACATTCTATGGGGCATGGCTAATTAACCTCTCTTAGATACATCATTCCTTAATGTTGAGGGATAAAGGGTAGAAGTTGGTTTTTCTCGATTTTTTTCTGGGATGTGCCACACACTCCTAGGGGACACAGTGAAGGAAAATAATTGGGATGCATATTTGGCCTGCTCAGTGACATGCCGTGGCCAGCCGATGGGCAATTCAATGTGTTATCTTTCCCAGACAATTCGCCGACCTCGGAGGGATGGAAGGCTTGGTTCGCATGGGCGGGAAGCTCGAACCAGGAACCTGGAATGGGATGCACGCGACAGCTATCGCCTCCTCCGACTGCGCCACCATGTTAAAATGCAATAATGTCAATAGTACACTACGATAGTACAGCATCTGCGGCCGTCTAAGGATCAGGTTAATATCCCTGGTGTTGATCGGGACTATAGTGAAGGAAGTCAACCTGCTTCGGACTCTCCAAGTAGTTCAGCCATCTGGAATTTGCATGCCGATAGTTGTTAGATGGATGTCTAGCTGCGATCAAAACTCTTGCGCCAGGCGGGACTCGAACCCGCATCTTCTGCTTTCCGGGCAGCGATGTTCGCCTTACACCACCGGCGCTGTTTGGTCGAACTGAACAACCACGATATCTTCCTAGCAAGTACTCACTGATCGCAGCTAGACATCCATCTAACAACTTGTATCTTCTATACCAGCCGCTCTAGGCTCAAGCAAAGTTAAAAATCAATTCTTCGAGTGCCTTCAGCTTGACCGGTTTCATGCTGATATCAGCGGCCGGCTCATCCCGATAACGGGTGAGTGCTGATAGTGAGTACTTGCTAGGAAGATATCGTGGATGTTCAGTTCGACCAAACAGCGCCGGTGGTGTAAGGCGAACATCGCTGCCCGGAAAGCAGAAGATGCGGGTTCGAGTCCCGCCTGGCGCAAGAGTTTTGATCGCAGCTAGACATCCATCTAACAACTTGTATCTTCTATACCAGCCGCTCTAGGCTCAAGCAAAGTTAAAAATCAATGCATGCCGATATTTTCACAAGAGCGGCTAGTGCAGTCACAGGACGCTCTTGCTGTCGCCTGCACCTCGAAAGTAGGTTATTGGTTCGGATCCTGTTCAGGTCAACCAAACCTTTTTCAGAGGTTGGCAGTGTGTGTATTATAGAATTTGTCTAGGAAGAATAAAAACTGGCTTCTCTGTTCGCTTGCCACTTCAGTGATAGGTGAATAGCACAATCAAAGCGCTTTCACGGTCGCGTAGAAATAGAATGCGTGGCGCATCTCGCGAAAAGATGGCTTAGCGTCATTTCTTTTATCCTTCATGCTATCTCCAGAAGCCAAGTAATAGAGCCAGTCACTAATAGTAGATTTGGCTATCAGGTGTCTAGAGGAACGCCAAACTCTTGCTCTTCAAGGCAGTAATGATTGTTCCAGAACGGTTAGATAAAACTGTATCTCTGGCACACCTTTCACCTCAATTTCAGTCAGCATGTAGCTTTATTGCAATGATTTTTTTTTGCATGCAATGATTTTCGAGTGATTCTCCTATGGAGGAGTAAAATGTGGACAATAATCGCTCCTATTGACCGCTATTGATGATTTGATCGACTTTTTTATCTGTCGTTTACCGGCCGTAATGATCTAGTGTTTCCGCCAAAAAAAAATGATTAACTTTGAGCATGAATCAAGAATATTGACTGAGTTGTTGTTAGAACTTTTGGACTGAACGAAAGGATAGATTGAAAAATTAGTTTTTTTTTAGGTGAAGCGGGTTAAAATATGTTCGACATTTTGACTAAATTAAAAGCAGAGCAAAAAACTGCGGCGTTAATGTAAAACAATGGAGCCAAGCTGTGGCCAGGAGAACTCAGGGAATAAATACCAGGGGTCAACCGCAGGTGAACTTTCGGTGATAATAATTTAAAATGACAACGTAAGCTCGTGTCGCCCAGGTAGTTTTGCTCAGGAGAATAAGCTTGCAGTGCAGGGTAAATTGGAGGTGTTAAAGTAAAACAATAGATTTCCTATTCAGCATGTCCGTTGAGAAAGCACCCAAATAAGTTTAATATTTGCTGATGCTAACGAAAACGCTATTTCAGTCTGTTGACCGAGGTTGGCAGAAAGAAGGGCTTACACATGATACACGAGCACATGGATTTGACTTGGTACGGAAGTCCCACAGTGAATGCCTACATCTTGCAAAAAAAAAAACTCAATCAATCCCCTCAAAACTCTGTTGATCTATCGGAGGAACACCAGTCACTAGTGGACGATTTTTCTGTAGTGTTTTCATGATATCACAGTTATCCTCGCCACAGCATCGCCACATCGTTCTACATAAACGGCTGAATTTTTGTGGTCAGCGTAGGCTTAGTGAAAACATCCGTTACTTACAAGGGGAGGGTCTGAAGCGTATGTCTGAACGGGGGAGCGAGTCATATAGGATATAACGTCTGAAAATGGTATAGACGTCAGAATCCCCAAATCTCAACCAATCAGTTGAAGTGCAAAAGTGCAGCAACACAGAGGAACCGAACCCGACCTTCCTCTCATGAAGCAACCCCACTTCCACTGCGCTCCGAGCCGCTTGCCGGCAGAGCCATCGCGGGCGTGCAAGACCTCAAACTAGTGAGCGCCATATTCCATTATGAATTCAAGGACCCCTTATTCCTTGGGTTTAACAACTTGGCAAAAAATTAACACATTTTCAAACTGATTGAGGGGTAAGGATTCCCCCTATATGACTCGCTCCCCCCGTTCAGACACACGCTTCAGACCCTACCCTTGTTAGACTCATACCGGCACCTCAACCCATGACATGGTTTCAGGTGCGCCATGTCGTAACGAACTTATCCATCAAATCACGGATGCGTTCTTCCGCATCTTGGTCGTCGGCATGGTCATCAATCCGTTAATCACCATCTGGACACAGCGCATCTATCGTATGCATCTGCTGAAGTTCTTCGGTAGGTGTCAGGACAGTCGGGACGACACCGAGGTCAGCACTCGGACGCAGACCGTCAAATGGAACAACACCATCGAATCGACGCCGTTGACGACGGCGTTGTGACATCACGACGTGGTCGTCGTCGTCGGTCGTCGGCTTTCCTCATCTTCAACTGTCTTCTCATCCGCTCTAGTGCCAACAAATCTTTCACCAAATCGTTGTTGTACCCTCCAGTGTTCTGTGCTATTTGTTGTTCTGTTTATCCGCTTCCGCTTCTGCTCGTAACTGTACATTTCTTCAGCGCTCTTCAGCCGTTGTACATAGACGTCAAACGTCCATTGAATAGATCTCGACTTTAGCGCAATAGCCTCTCGTGCAATAAATGAACCTGTAAAGCAATTCTATGTAACAAATCACTGCGTTCTTCTGAGAACATATTACAGCTCTCACTATACTATGCGCTCTTGAAATATAATGGTACCACTTTCGTGCACTGATGAACTGTGAGCTTGATATGGTGATTCCGTCGTCATTGCTCTTCTTGTTTCCTGCTCTTATCCGTCAGCACTTCTCATGAGCTTCTGGAGTGTTGCTTTTCTATGGAAATGTGGAGCAGCCTTCTTAGCTATTCTCGGTGCAAGTCTAAAAAGTGGGATCACCATGCTATCTCTTCTGCATTTGGCAGCATTACCCGGTACATGACGCGAAAGTGCACCATGGGGGTGCGGGAACGCGCCTTTGCTCCTATCGTAACCGGAGCAGCCAATCAAGCACTGGTTCAGTCGCACATGCTGGGCACACGATCGGCTGCCGTGACTACGGCGTGAACAACGGCGCGTTCCCGCACCCCCGTTGTACGTTCTCGCATCCACTCGGTGCGTCTTCACGACTATCCAAATCAGCGAGAGTGATCCTCCAGTAGTTATTCTGTATGCGATTCCGTGCCTAGCTTCTTTATTTTAGAAGCGTCTGGATAAATATGCTGGATTTTGGAAATGGACCCACTCCCTTTGTAGACCTGTGCCAATCCTTCTGCTCTGCTAAATTTATTTGGTTCGTTTCCACTTCTATCCTCGTGATCGATATCTATTATATTTATCTCGTTGAACTGTAACATTATTGACAGAAAGAAAGCTATACATTCACGGAGAATCTCTGTTGCACTAGGAAAGGCAGAATCTGATGTGTCAAACAATAGTGGCAAGAATGAACGCATGGGGCGCACCTGAAGAACTATGTAGGACCCGCCCATTATGGGAGTTTGTTCCAAAAAGCGTATGCAGGGCCTCAATTGGCGGAAAACGTTCGCCGTTTTAGATACGGTGAAGTCTTTGGCAGTCCTAATTCAAGAAGAAATACACATAGCAGAGGTAATATACAGTAATATAGCAATATACGAAGAAGTAATATACATAGCATTGTGGGAATGCGTCATGCCTTCAGCATTCATAATTCAGCTTTCAACGTTGCCTAGTCAGTCGATAGTCCAACCGCTGCTATTATAAAGTTATGCGGTATTGAATAAGGATAAAAGGATAAAGGACGCCGTTATTCACCCCTTTTTTGGATGCGCCAACTCGACTCTGGGGAAGTGCTGAAGGAGAGTTGAATGCATATTTGGCCTATACAAAGACTTGCGGTGGCCAGCTGATGAACAAGTCAGCGCTTTATCCTTTTCAGACAAGTACGTATGTTGCAAATTCACCTACCCCAGAGGAACGGAAGCCATGGTTGGCCTGGGCGGGAAATTCGAACCAAGAACTAGACATCGGATGAACGCGACAGCCGGCGCCTCATCCGACTGCACTACACGTGCCCCACGGTATTGAATATTATGTGTGTGTGTTTTTTTTTTGCGCTCATGTTGGCTGAGCCTTTAATTTGAGCAGCTGTTTTTCTTATCAAAGAATGATCTTAAAACACTGCTCCAGAGCCGGCACTACTTAGTCCTTAGTGAGTTGTTAACCCGGGCGCGTTCAAGGAACTCCTAGATGTGACTCTTCTAACGCGCTTGTGCCAAAAGTGCCCACACCTTGAAGTTCCTTGTTCTCCCCAGTCAGTGCACTCCTCCAGTGAGCTAAAACAAATGTGCAGAATGTACCTTGTATGTGTCAACATCTCGACAAGAACCGCTAGCATTTCGAAACGAACTTTTAAATTATACGTAGCCATGCTGTTGCCAGAGCAAGGCACGATTCCAGACTGAATGAATTTCATCCACAGACGTTCGTATGTTTAGTACCATGACCGTATATTCGATGCCGTTTTGTGCTAGTGTGGATGATTGGCTGATTGCACTGTGATCTCTTGACTGAGAATGATCGCAAATTTATTTTTGCCTAACATCGATCGTATCTTCGGCGCCAGTGGATTTTGCTGTGCCAATGACTGACTCACTGCACAGTGGTCTCTTAGTTAAGCACGATCACGCATTTAATTTTACCCAATAACCATCGTAGACTTAGTTCCTCGGCCGCACTTTCAGTGCCGATGGATTATGTTCATGCCGATGATTGAGTGAACGCGCAATGGTTTTTTGATTGTGTATGATCGAGAATTTTGATACTGTTCCAGTCGAGAAACTCACTTTGTTGAAGTCCTGTTTTCGTCCTGTTTTCTATTGAACACTAGGCAACACTACTGTGGGGTTGCTAAACTCCTTAAGAAGAGCCTTAGGAAAAGAAGAGCAGAAATGTTGGTCCATGCTACGAAATCACGAGCATCTGTAGCTTTTGCTAGAACTTTCCAAGTTCGAAATTAAGACAACGGCTCTCCGGTTCATCGATGGAACCTATGAGACCTTTGCTCCTTTCCGAGGAGCAGTACAGGTTAGGATCTTTTCGACAGCCCCGTCCACCTCCCAAAAGCTACTTACCGTACGACAATATCGTCTTTTGTGCACGTTTTCACAGCGGTGATAACAAAGAATGGGACATACGGAGCGAATGCGACCTTTGGGGCTAGTCCGGCACCCGCCATGGACATGTGTGACGTACATAGCTGTGCGCCCGCTCGAGCACCAATAGAGCGATAGCTGATCTAGGATGGTAACTTCATTTAGTTGCGCAACAATCATAAAGGATAAAGGACGGCGTTACTCAATCCCTTCTGGGATGCGCCAGCGCATTCTACTTCTACGGGATGTCGTGGAGGCGATTTGAATGCGAATTTGGCCATACAATGACTTGGCCAACCGATGAACAAGTCAGCGCTTTATCCTTCCCAGACGAGTCTGGTACCAATTCACCGACCCCGGAGGGATGGGAGGCTTGGCCGGGGCGGGAAATCCGAACCAGGAACCTGGTATCGGGTGCACGCGACAGTCGCGCCTCCTCCGACTGCGCCACACGCGCCCCGCAACAATCATACTCTATAATAACGCGCTAAGCGATGGGCCATACTCGATCGGCGCCCCCGCAGAAATTAATCATAAAATAGGGGGAAATCACGGCACGAAAATATCGATGAACGATCTGAAGATCTTTAAAAAAAATCGATCGCTACTTCAAAAACGATCTGAAGATCGTTTTTGAAGTAGCGATCGCCATCAATGATATTGATCATATTACGGGTCGGGAAAATAGCGGAAATACCCAGACGTCCTCTACCTGCCTGGAAACGTTCGCCCTGAGGGTAGTCGAGGTCGCTGAACACGAATCTGAAGTTCGTTTTTGAAGTATCAATCGCCATCAATCGATATTGATCATGCTATCGATTTTTGTAGATGTCGTCTAGGCGGTCCGAACTTTAGCCGTGGGGGTACATAGTCGAGGTCGCTCAACCCGAATCTGAAGTTCGTTTTTGTAGTATCGATCACCGTCAATCGATATTGGTCAAATTACGGAGCGCGAAAATAGCGGAAAATACCCAGAAGTCTTCTACATGCCAGGGGTTCAGAAGAGGTGTATAATACGTCGCAAGACGTGCCTGGGACTCAGAACACGTCCCAAAGACGTCACTCAACGTGTTTGGGGATTCAGGTAGACGTGCCGAAGACGTCGTCCAATGTGCCTGGGGATTCAGAAGGTGTGCCGAAGACGTCGTCCAATGTGCCTGGGGATTCAGAAGGCGTGCCGAAGACGTCGTCCGCTAAGGAGGGATCATTGAGGGGGACCAGTACCGGCAATAGGGACCGTTTGATCAAGGGAGGACCAGCGAGCCTTTTGCACGTCTTGGTGTAGAAAAAAGCAGTACAAATAGAGTAGCTAGCTTAATGTGATTATCCTTAGCTTAGTGATACTGCAAGCGCGCAAATGCGAGGCACGCCGATAGGCGTGACGGAGCACTTGTTATACATATTTCCTTGACGAGCCTTTTCTTGACTTTTTAAAATTGAAACAAAATTCCCAATTAAAGTAGGTCGGTTGGTGGCTTGAAGATCGAAAAAGAAACTAATAGTTTGTGAAGTGAGGGCTATAATTTTTGATTTTCGTTTTATTGGATTGTAGGCATGCGCATCTGTTGAAAGTTTAGGTTTTATTGGTCTCGAATGAAAAAAGAAACACATTAAAGACAAAGAAAATGACAAGAAATTTATATTCGAGAAACAAAGAACAACAGCAAAACAATAACAATATCGATTCAATGAGATTTTTAAACGAAGGGCTCTAAAATTGATCCCACTTTTGTCCGTTTATGTCCAATATCTTGTTTCGAATAGCTTGAAGATCACATAGGATCACCTTAGCTAACAAAAGCTTAAACTTAGAAATACCCGCGGATAGCTGAGTGAAACAGTCGGCAACACGATCTTTACTAAGTCTCCGGACTCTAGCCACAGATATGAAAGCAGTTGTAGCTGGGTGGTGAACACCAACACATTAGCGTTCATATGCATGTGGCTGAAGACTGAGAATATGTGAATAAAAATCTGCGAGAAAGGTACAGCAAAGAAAGAAAACGAAATGTTACTCAGAGCTACGCTTTCAAACATTGAATATGAATAATATGATTATGTAAAAATAAAGAGTGTGTACAAAAAATGGAAAAATTTGCGAGAGCCATGGAGATCGCAAGAAAGTACATAATTCAACAACCTTCTGTTATGCTTGAAAAGTTGAGTCATCCGCAGTGATTGTCCTCCATCTGATTCTTGGATGACGAGGCTGTAAAAAAATCCTTATTTGACACCGCTGTCCCTACTCTGAAAGATTTTTGCTTATGAACAATCAACACTTCTAGTCTGCAACTTGTTCGCAAAGCCATAGCACGTTAATTTTGCGTTTAAAAATCAGGTGTTTCAAATATCTTAGGCACCGAAGAGTTTGACACATCACGTAGAAATGGAATGCATGACTCGTCTCATACAAGCTTCAATCTTATGCCTTTTCCCATGATAATATTAGGTTATCTGGATAGTCCTCAGCATTTTGTGTTACTATTTTTCATTTGACTCTATTATTAAGTAAAAATTCAACTTGCATTGCGCATTGATGCTATTTTCTGTACAGATTTTTTCGCTCTATCTGATTAAATAATTTATGTTTCAACGTTGTCTTACATTTTTGTTCTTGAAGGGCTTATTGAGGTATGTATGTCGAAGGAGCAACTCTAAAAGATACTTTATTTTAGCTTCAAATTGGGACAGTCCACAGCCGAGACAGCTCGACAAATCAATCAAGTGTGGGGACCTAATACTGTTGGAGAAAGCACTGTGCTCCAGTGGTTCAGTAAATTTTGGATCGGAGATTTCAGCCCCGAAGGTGTCCTCCGTAGGGGCCGACCTAGAGCAATCTTGGACGACGAGTTGAAGGAATTGGTGGAAGCTGAACCACCCCAAACAGTTCGCGGGATCGCGGAAGAGCTAGACATCAGTGAAAGTGCTGTTACAGATGCTTTGGAACGCATTGGGAAGATGAAAAGGCTCAAAAAGTGAAAAATTGTCACGTTTCGAGGATTGTTCTTCTCCACTTTTACGCAACAAAGACGTCCCGTTTTCGGATCGAATCATCACTTGCCGTGTCACATGGATTCAGTATGATCACAGGAAACGTTCCGGACAGCGGCTGGACGCCGACGACACCCTAGGCCGACGACACGCCTTTTCCAAAGGCGAAACTTCACAAAAAAGGTGAAGCTCACTGTGTGGTGGTCGGCGGCTGGTATGATCCACTACAACATTTGGCACCAGGCCAAACGATCACAGCAAAGTCCTACTGTAAGGAAATCGATAAAACCACCGAAAATTGCGTCAACTTCAACCAACATTGGACATCAGAAGAGGCTCGATTCTTTTGCACGATAACGCCTGCCCACACGCTTCACAAATCATTATTCGAAAATTGAACGAATCAAGGGTTGAATTTCTACCTTACCCGCCGTATTCTCCAGAGCTCTCGCCAACCGACTACCACCTTTTCAAACACTTTCAGAACTTTTTCGCTGGTGGTAAAACCTTCACCAATCAGGACCAAGCCAAAACAGCTTTCGTGGATTTTTTCGAATCTCGACCACCTAATTTTTTCGCTGATAGGATGGTTCGACCGGTGGCCGGTTGGCAAAAGCGTGCTGATTCGAAGGGTGCTTATTTTGACTAAATCGGATAAGATTTGAGAACGTTATGGTAGTTCAAAGTGAAGCACTCAGAACGCTGAGAACTTTCCGGGCAACCTATTATTTAATGTACACGGGCGGTCTAGAAACTACTAGACGGTTCTTCGCTACATAAAGCTATATTGGCTTAAAGCTGCTTACTCGTCGCGAATGCCTCATAAGTCGCCCCTTAATAGCCGTTTCTAAGAAGAATTCGAGAACTTCGATCGATTGTGTCCGACCTGAACTGGAGACTTGCTTCTTGTGAAGCCTATCCACCGGTCAGCGTATTTCCATCACTTCCACCTCAAAAGGTCAACTCTGAGCAGAAGGCGATAGTATCAGCAGTGTTGCTGTGAAAATCATCGGTTTGCATTTAATTGCGAGTGAACGGATGGACAGATGAATAGACTGGCGTTTAACGTCCTTCTGTGTATTAGGTTGATTCATAAGTGAACGGACATTTGCAAGTGTTTGAATTCAAGACCGATTTTCCCGCCAATATGGAAAGCGGTCAAAACGAGTAAGGACGAAATCAGTGGAGCCGTACGAAACCTTCACAAGCATTGGTTTCTGACTAAAGCTACTGCCTGCTGTTATGGCTCCATAATTGGTCACCTCCTAATCACATATCCACAACATCATACTGTTGCTCTTCCTATCTGGCCACAACGCTAACCTATCCTACGAATGCTTTAGGGAGGTTTATAAGGGTAGGACTCTTGTTCGCAGCACCGTCTGTGGATTGCTTTCGAAGTTCAACGATGACGATTATTCCATCGAGAACAAAGGCAAGACGGACGTCTGATGGGGTTAGAATTGGCCGTGCTAAGAAACGAGGTGAAGACGCATCCATATCAAACCACTCGTGATTTCTCAGTCACTCTTGGTGCTGGCCAGTCAGCTGTGGTTTGTGGATTGAAGTGCATCGGCAAGGTCAAAAAATTCGTTCGTTGGATACTCCATCGAACGAATTTTTTACGCATTGACCCAGCGCGTCGTGGATCGCAGGGTAGAGGTAGCGGTTTATCTCCTCACCATCAAACCCACCCACGCCTGTCTCAGCAATCCAGTTACTAGCGATGCAATGTGGATACATTACTCTAACAAGGAGAGCCTCCAAAGTGGCGGTGAGCTTAACCGATGCAATTTTTACAGGATGTAGGGCCGCGCGTGGGGAGTCTAAAACCGTAGTCAATTTTTTTCGGAATTTTTTTTGCCCTTCATTCTCGCCCAACGGAACGAACATCTTCGAATGCTCCAGCTACGTGTATCTGGGTCGCGAAGTCAATATGGCCAACGACCTAGCGTCGGAGCTGAGCAGGAGGAAACGAACGGCTTGGGGAGCTTTCAAGAGCGTCGAAGAAGTCGCGAAGAAGACGAAGAACGTCCGACTCCGTGCCCACCTATTCGACTCTACCGTTCTTCCTGCCCTAACATACGCCTCAAAGACCTGGGCCATACGAAAGCAGGATGAACACGCGATCAGCGTCGCGCAGCGTGGAATCGAGAGGACGATCCTCGGAGTGACACGACTCACGCAAGTGAGAGAAGGTTTCCGGAGTTCCGAGCTTCGCCGACGTTCGAAGATCAGAGACGCTGTCGCGTGGGCCAAGTTGTCGAAAATTCGGTGGGCCGGCCACATAATGCGCTTTGCAGAGACCCGCTGGACGAGAGCCGTTATTGACTGGATTCCGCGGGATGTCAAGAGAACACCAGGACGCCCACCAACGCGTTGGTCGGACTTCTTCGTGAAAACCCTGAACGACCGATAGGACGCTCTTCGTGTCCCTCGAGCGAGAAGGATCCACTGGGCCACTCTGGCACGCGACAGGGACGAATGGAGACGCTGCTGGCGCCCGCTCGAGCAAGTCGATGATCAACGGGACGACAGGCGACAGGTGATACAGGTGCTCTTATGAACTCGAAAAAAGGCTTGTGGGAGCGTGAGCGCGAAGATCATATTGCCCTGCTGCTACGCGAGGCACAGTGGATAGCGATGTGACCTATCGGCCGCACCTAGCGGGTTTTACGGTTCAACCCCCGGTTTCGCCATAGTTTTCGCACACATTGGGTCGTTATTACTATGTGCTTGCGGAACCACATGAGTCGAGTCGTACACGATGAATGTATTTTGTTAAGTAAATGTAGCCCTTTTATACTTTCATTTGAATTACCTCTCCATGGAACGTATTTGCAATGTATCATGTCAACAACGATGCCGTACAATACCGCTCGCGCCGCACGGTCAAAAGTGGGCGAAAAAACGCCAACATAGCGTCGCAAAGCGTCGCACGCTCATAACTCCTTCAGTTTTAGGTTTCTTGAAATAAGGTTGGTACCATTCGATTCGCCTCTTCGTGATCTACACAAACGTGTGTAAATCTTTACCGGAACACCCGTATTTTCGCCGTGGGTGGTCCAAAATAGGCTGGACGTGCGAGTAGAGCAGCTTATTTCCCAGGATATGCGTGCTTTCGGAGTATCTCAAAGATGGCGTACGTCGCCAGTGCTCTGTCATGCCAGGAATGCCCCGAGAGTGCGCCGTGCATAATGCACACAGAACCTAACCTATCAATCGAGTGAGCGAGCGCATGTCCCCTGCGCTTCTATCTTCTCTCAATGGGAACTGCGACGTTTTCAAGACTATTTCGAGCCGTTTGGAGAATGTCATCAGAAATTCCCCGCAACCCCACTCAGGATTAGCTCCAATCTGTCCCAGCGAAACTTTGTTGTGTGCCGTGAACAATGCATACAGAATCTAATCTTTCAATCGAGGGGGGGGGGGGAACAGCTTGTAGACTGAGCGTTTAGGGAGTTTTATCAGAAATTTGCAGCCGCCCTAGGCAGGAGTTGCTCTAAGGCTGTCCAGCTACCGTTTGGAGTGCGCCGTGAACAATGCATACAGAATCGAACCTTTCAATCGAGGGGGAGGACCGATCGCAAATTGCACGCATGGGCGTGTTCGGAGCGCAATAGCTCTGTGGAGTTGTAACCTTTCAGGCGTCAGCTTGTAGGTTTTGTAGGCAGTCGAACGTTCTGTTCGTCCGTCAAAGTAGAATGGTTTAGCTTAGAAGGGGGCAATGTTATAGGGGTGCGAAAATGCAGGTGAGGATTGTGTGAAGCATTTTTTTCCGATTTCCGTAGACCACTGCGAGAAGATGCGGCGAGCTGACGGCTTTAAAATACGTACGTGAACAGAGCTAAGGTACTTTACGATGATATGCTCATAGCTCCTCAGTTGCCTAAACTGCCTTAGCCTCGGCTGGCGTTTTAGAGCGGCAAAAGCTAGCGGTTAGAGTTTCTTGCTCTCCTACTCGCCCAGATTTGAGTCTTCGACACTCGGAATGGCACTCCGTTCAGCATGAAAAGCGCTATCGAACGGTATCAATTTCGACCGATTTTGGAATCATCAATTTTTTGACTGTTTAGCATAGAGGTCGAGGCCGCGGCGGAAGGACGATGACGTCATCGAAAAAACGATGTCTTCGAGTTGGGCCATGCTTGATACCATTCGATAGAGCTTTTCGGCTGAATTGAACGGTGTCATTTAGACTGGGAAAAACTGTAATCTGGGCGAGAAACAGCTCGGAGAGCGTCTGCCGTTGTTGCGCTAAATTGCACGCGCGGGCGTGTTCGGAGCACAATAACTCTGTCGAGTTCGAATCGTTTCGGCTGCAACTTGTGTGTATAGTAGGCAGTAGAACGATGTATAAGAGTACTAATGTAGAATGGCTTAGCTTAGGAGGGGTCAATGTTACAGCGGTGCGAAAATGCAGGTGAGGCTTGCGTGATGCATTTTTTTTTTTTGAATTCGGTGAACCACTGCGAGAAGAAGCATCGAGCTAACGGCCTCAAAATGCGTATGCGAACAGAAAGGCGAATCGAATGGTGCCAACCTTTATTCAAGAAACCTAAAACTGAAAGAGTTATGAGCGTGCGACGCTTTGCGACGCTATGTTGGCGTTTTTTCGCCCACTTTTGACCGTGCGGCGCGAGCGGCATTGTAAAAGCACACAAACACATACAATTCAGGGGATAGATCAAAATTTTGGCTTGATACTGGTAAATACTTAACACTTAATAAAAGCATTAATCGTGCACAAATTGACTCCTGTGATCACGCAAGCACATGATAATAACGACCCGATGTGTGCAAAAATTATGGCGACACCGAGGATCGAACTGTAAAACCCACTGCTGCCGAGAGGCGACATCGCTTTCCACTGCGCCAGCCGACCACACTCGAATGGGTGGCATCAGGGCGCGATGAACTTTGCGCTCACGGTTACATGTCTATTTTCGACTTCAGAAGAGCATTCCGAAAAAAAAAATAATTACGGGTTTAGACTCTTCACGCCAAACCCTACATCCTGTAAAAATCGCATCGCAAAAGCTCACCGCCATTTTAGAGGCTCTCCTTGTGACGAACCCCGCCATGTCCAATGGGTAGACAGATATGTTAGGGCGGAAGACGTTCCGAAGCCTGACGTGAAAAAAGGCGATGCTATGCATTTCGTCGAGCGTCCACGGCGTAGAGTACTGGCAAGCACAAGAAGGGAGGAAGGGACCTCGGTGATGGCAGAGTTCGTTCGTCAGCTGTAGATTCTGAAGACCCACCTCTAAATTATACGTTGAGAAAGGGCCAAAGTGTACTTCCAGAACGCTAGACCGCAGGTTTTTGCAAGGCTGATGAAGGCTGAACTAGCGGCGTACGGCTATACAATACTTCCTGGTCTTGCGTACTCCCCAGATCTCCCTCCCTCATACTATCACCTTCTAGCCTCAAAAGCCATTTGGATCTTCAGCATTTCATCAACCGCGACGACATCGCAAAGGTACTCGAGAAGTTCTTCAGTATCCAGCCAGCCATGCTTTGGAACAAGGCATCCATGTTCTGCCATTACGTTGGCAAAAGACCTTTAATGTCAATGGTGCTTATTGAATAACTTGGCGAAGAGTTCAGCTGGTCTTTTACTTTCGTACCAGTTGGTAATGTAAACCTAGCACTCACCACCCCTTCGCAAGCACAGTAAAGCTTTACCACTGGATATTGTTCGAGTTCGCTAGGAATACGCAGCCCAATATGTACAGCCATGACTCCTCATCATCCGCATCCTTTACTAGCGTGGGTTCGAAAGCCAGTGCTTACTAGACCCTTCGATCTGAAAGTGACGGAGTCTGTGACCGTCTTCAACATTGATTTTCGAAGTCAGAACTTTTGTTGGAAACATACAACTCCTTTGCTTTAGAATGCGAATAGCCATCAGGTCATCCTTGTATTTATTGGCTACGAATTTAGGTCTCTATCTACCCTACTTTGGATGCGTGTAGAGCGGTCGGAGGAGGTGCCGGCTGTCGCGTGCACCCGATACCAGGGTTCCTAGTTTGGATTTCCCGCCCACGCCATCCAAGCCTTCCATCCCATCGAAGACGGTGAATTGGTATCAGGCCTGTCTGGAAAGCACAAAGCACTTCCTTGTTCATCAGCTGACCACCGCAGGTCGTATGGCCATTCAACTGGTCTCCACGATATCTCGTAGAAGTAGAATGCGTGGCGCATCTCAAAAGGAATTCAGTAACGCCGTTCTTCAGCCTTTTATCCTTTATCAACCCTACTTTATTACATTACATTCATTTTGGACCACCTTTTAACACTAACTGTTTAGCTTAGCGAAGAGACTGCGACTGTGTAGCCTTCCTAAACAACGTCTTAGAGCAACCGTTTAAGCGCTTTAGTACAGAACACTACATTAATCGAACTTGTCTTAGTCTCATGTACTGTTTTTTCACCCATCTTCGCGACCATCCTATTTCCCTTCCCTTTCTGGGTTGTATGCTCCACGCTAAGTCTGTTTATTGTGTTTGGAACAGGTGTGTACACTTACCACAGGGCCTGGCCATGGTTTGTCTCCCGAAGGTCTCCGAAAGAATCGCTTCGTCTTCTTTATGTAGGAGAAGAAGCGATACGTCGTGATGAATGTATAGATTTTGAGAAAGGTGTAGAAAATGCAGATCACAACTTTGATAGCGACCTTTTCGCGAAAAAAGATCAGCGTCTCGTCGTATTCTGAAAACGAGATAAATTTAATCATAAGTTCATCACTTTTAATCTTTTAATTTAATTTTTCGAGACTTTTCGCCGGATACTTTTTGTAATTACGGTTTTCGATTTATGAAGTTTCGTATTTCATTTACGCACGCTTCTTATCGATACAGCCCAAAGGATTTTTCAATCCTTTACGTTTTTTTTTACAAAAAAAAAAATCCAATATGAGAACTTGCCATCCCAATCCACTGCAAGATTGACAGTGGCAGTGAATAGTAGAAACGCGATATATAGGACTGTTCTTGCTGCAAGACCGCCGAGATAACAAGCAATGAAGGACGAACGAAACTGCTTGGCCCCTTTCAAGAGGAACAGCACAAACACTGAAAACAAAAATCAATACCTACAGTACCGCGCATGTCTTTAGGTCAATTCCCGAAAAAGCCGCTTTGGAGCGTTCCAAAGCGGCTTTTTTAAATAACTTTCTTCAAATCAAGCGCTTGTGAAAGGAAACATATATTTGAGCTCAGCAGGCCAAGCTATTTCTTTTGACGTATAAATCAGTGGAGTTGAACAATGCATGGAGGCCGGACATAATCAATCGAGTGGGCGCGAGAGCCTAGAGTGACAGTTTGGCGAATTTTATCGGAAATTCCCAGCCGCCCTGCTCAGAAATTGCCTTAGGCCTGTCCAGCTTGCCTTTGGAGTGCGCCGTAAACAATGCATTAGAACCGAACCTATCAATCGAGTAGGCGCGACCACTCAAATTGCACTCGCGAGTGTGTTCGGAGCGCAATAACTCTGTAGAGATCGAATCGTTCCGGCTGCGGCTCGTGGATTTTGTAGGCAGTAGCAAGCTTTAGTGGTTCGCGAAAGTGCAGCGTTATAGCTTCTAAACAAGCGAAATTATAGCGGTGCGAATATGCAGGTTTGCCGTGTGTGACACGATTTTTTCCGACTTCAGTCGACCCCTGCAGGAAGACGCGCGTGCTAACGGCATGCAAACGCGTATGCTAGCAGAATATTGAAGGCACTTTACGATGACATGCTCACAATTCCTCAGCTACCTGAACTGCCCTGGCCTCATCTGCCAGTTTAGAGCGGTGTAAGATAGCGGTTAGAGTTTCTTGCGCTCTTACTCACCCAGATTTGAGCTTTCGACTCTCGCAATAACACCGTTAGCTTCGGCACGAAAAGCACTATCGAATGGTGTCATTCTCTACCAATTACAGAAAAATGGATTTTTCGACGATTTCCCATCGAGGACGCGGGCGCCCAGGCCGAGCCTGCGCGGACGATGACGTCATAGAAAATCGATGTCTTACAGTTGGGTAATGCTAGATACCATTCGGGCCAGCTTTTCATGCTGAAATGAATGGTGTTATTGGGAGTAGGGAAAACTGTAATCTGGGCGAGTAAGAGCGAGGAGAACATGGACCGTTGTTGTGTTACATTGCACGCGCGGCTGTGTTCTGAGCGCGATAACTCTGTCATGTTTGAACCTTTCCGGTTGCAGCTTGTGGATTTTGTAGGCAGTAAGAGTGTTCTAATATTGCCCTGAAAACGAGCAATGTAGCTTATGATTGGACTAAGTTACGGCGCTGCGAAAATGCAGGCTAGCCTTGTGTGACACGATTTCTTCCAATTTCAGTCAACCCCTGCAGGAAAACGCGCAGTGCTAACGGTATGCAAAAGCGTATGCTGGCAGAACGCTTAAGGTACCGTAAAGATGACATGCTCACAACTCCTCAGCTACCTAAACCGCCTTAGCCCCAGCTGCTATTTTACGTGGGCCGAGCCTGCGCGGACGATGAAACGATGAATCAAAAATCGATATGTTCGAAATTGGCCGGATTTTCTCGTTCAAAATCATCTAGTGGTTATTTTGTGCGCTGATTACGAATCCGACGTCCGTTTTTGAAAATTTCGCCGATTTCGGTAGGTTACCTGCCGTTTGAGGGTGGTCGGGTCAAGATCACCGATCACCCCCAGTCATCAGTGTGGGTGTCTTGTGCCATAATCAGCCAAATGGTCTTCTTCATCGTGTTAGACACCCCGAATAATTCCTGCCCTTAGATGAAGTTTGAGCAAAATAGGTGACCCTAACACGACCACTCTCAGTTATCCAGAAGAAAATCCAAAACTTACCGAAATCGGCGAAATTTTCAAAAGTGGACGTCGGATTCGTCGGAACCACTAGATGATTTTGAACGAGAAAATCTGGCCAATTTCGAAAATATCTATTTTCGATGACTCACCGTCCGCGCAGGCTCGGCCCACGTCCTCGATGGGAAATTGCAAAAAAATCGCTTTCCCAGAATTGGTCGAAGGTGACACCATTCGATAGAGCTTTTCGTGCTGAAGCTAACGGTGTTATTGCGAGTGTCGAAAACTCAAATATGGGCGAGTAAGGGCGCAGGAATCTTCACCGCCTTAAAATGGCAGCTGGGGCAAGGCGGTTTAGGCGCTGAGGAGATGTGAGCATGTCATTGTAAAGTGCTTTCAGTGTTCTGCCAGCATACGCTTTTG